>CM067509.1:6973287-7135787 GCA_034509495.1 Acestrorhynchus altus | reverse complement strand
CCCCTCTCTGACTGTCAGAGTCTGTATGCAGGTTGATCATCAGCCCCGCCCCCTCTCTCTGATCAGTCAGAGTCTGTATGCAGGAGTTAAACAGCTGTTAAAGGAAGGGTGCAATAACTTTTTCACAGGGGGAACTGGGTTCTTAATATCTTCCCTTAATAAACACATGATTTTGGTCCCTTTTATTCAGTAGGTTGGTGTAATGTAGTGTGATGTCATTCCTGAGTTTTCCAACAGGTAAATATTTTCTCACAGCACTGAATGTACCTGCTTTTAGTCTGACCATCAGCAGGTCCACTCAGAGTTAGAGAGCGTCTCTGCTGGATGTCCATCAGCCTAAAGGTCTGCTCTAATTTTCTCTGTGTGACTCCAGCTGCAGCCTGGAGATGGGAAACGGAAGAGGGATGGGAGGACGTGTGCTGTGTTTGTTCCGGTGTGGAGAGTCTGGTGGCACCTCAGGGCTACCTGAAGTTCTCACACTCAGAGCGTCTCACACCAAAACCTGAATGACTGAGATCACAGTTTAACCCTTTAATTATGCAGAGAATTTTAAAATGTGGGTGGAATTCCCCTTTAGCAGTAGATCCCTCTGTAAGAGTGTGTAAGAGACAGAAGAGAGAGAGTGCAGGCAGCATTGAGAGGGGGGCTAGTAGCTTCTTATGGTGATGGTGTGTGTGTGTGTGTGTGTGTGTGCCCTACAGCATGCCAGAAGGAATCACATACATCCTCTCTGAGGAAAGAACACACACCTGGATAAAACACCTTCAGACCCAGAAAGAATTTTCTAACTCAGCTAGAATCACATCACACACTGAGAGGTGTGTGTGCGTGCGTGTGTGTGTGTGTGTGTGTGTGTGTGTGTGTGTGTGTGTGTGTGTGTGTGTGTGTGTGTAAGGCATGTGTGTGTGTGTGTGGTGGTGCGGGGGATGACATGTAAAGTCATTCGCTGCTTAGATTGATTGAACACTCAAATCTGCAATTTTGTCTCGGGTGGAGACGACCATCAAAGGTCAAAGGTTTGTTGTCCAGAAGGTCTGGTGTGATGGTGTGATGGTGCAGTTTCATACGAGACCAGATCATCTTTGATCTTCATTACAGACACTTTAACAGACCAACATCACATTAATGAGGTTCTGCAACCAGTGGTTCTACTTTTCTGAACACACACCGTAGCTCTCGTGTATTCTTACAAGACGACGCCGTCCACACACTGCTGCCGCCTCAAGATGTCGCCTTGAAGACACAGATATTAGCGCCGCACGGTCTCCTCTCCAGACCTGTCCCGATTGAAAATGTGGACGCCATTGACACCTATCAGCCCACCCCTACCAAATTCATCTGCAGAACTGAGTGAGAAATATCTGCTTGTATGGATGGATCATCACAGACACCATTAGGAACTCCTCTACACCCTCCATGCAGAGACGCTCATGGTTAAGTGCTTAAACCCGACGCCGTCCTGAGAGACACCACTTCTGTATGAGTAGATCAATAAATATTGATCAGATCAGATTAAGTTTTTTCTTGGATCAGATACAGCAGAGCTGCTGGAGTGTTTAAACCCCTCACTGACACTGCTGGACTGAATTAACAAAGCATTCATAGAAGAGAGAGAGAGAGAGATAGATAGAGAGAGACAGAGAGATAGATAGATAGAGAGAGACAGAGAGAGAGAGAGAGAGAGAGAGAGAGATCACCATTACATCGCTAAACAGTTGCTATATGATGAACACACACACACACACACACAGAGTCGTCTTAATTTCCCGGTCTACTCTGCAGGGGACAGTAGCAGTGGGAGATGGTAAATGTCACTGATTCAGCTAATGTGCGGAAGCCTTTGAACATGATGCAGTCGCCGCAAACTACCAATGGCAGTGTGACACTCTCTCTCCCCTCCCTCTCTCACACACACACACACACACACACACACACACACACTCAGACTTCAAAGGCAACGTGGCTGAGCTCTTTGTTCAGTGGTTTGGGTTAAAGCACAAAAGCTTCCCACACATTAAACACGCATGTTCAGCCTTCCAGCCAGCAGGGGGGGTGTTTTCATCTGGTTCACGCCAGACGTCCTGCCTTGCTAATGACCTCAACTGTAGTCTATATAAAACTACAACCATCCTCCCCAACTCATTAACTGGATCCCGCTTCCCAAAAGAGAGAGAGACAGTGCTTAATGCGCGCCGCTTCAACCATTTATCATTTACATACACAGCTCTTATCTACTTTCTCGGCCCTGAGCTCTCGCTGGGTGATAAATCATGTTGCCCCGGCAGGAGAATGTGGAGTCGGGGGTCTTACCCCCTGGACTCTCGGGGCCCTTTTCCTCCAACACGGAACGGAAACCTAGTTTTGAACCATTCGGTGCATTTCCACCAACAGAAATAGGAACCCGGAAGCTGAAAAGTTTGTTCGCAGAGGGAACCAAAAATTAGTAGGTTCATCAGTTGGAACCGCTGTGGGCGTGTCTAGCTGTACAGGAGCGATGTCATACCGTATGTCTCGTACGGCGTCGTCTTCTGCGTCTTTTCATCACCAAAAGTTGATCGTTGTTTGATCCATGTTTGCTTTTGGAGAAAAACAAACAACTGTAACAGAACAAAAGCGGTGCAGCCCCTCCGTTTCACAGATACATGTTCTGTGACGATCTTCGGTTCCACTAAAACTGCTGGAAACACAGGACAGTTCACGCTCAAAAGTACCAAAGCACTTATAAGAACCAGTTCAAGAACCACTGATGTTCTGGTGGATAAGTTCTATTACAAACTACTCCTTGAACCCTAAACTACTGAGGTAGGTAGGTAGGTTCCTCAGAACATACCAAACGTTCTACACTCTACTGTCTCCTCACAATCAGAAGGTCGTAGGTTCAACACCCGGGTCCACTTAGCTGCCACTGTTGGGCCCTTGATCGGGGCTCTTACCCCTCTCTGCTTCAAACGTGTTCCACGGGTGCTGTAAACGTGGGTTCTATTCCTGGTGGCTGTGGGTTCTATTCCTGGCTAACTGCATGGCGGGGAAGCATTGCTTGGTTTTCTAAACCTGAGGAAATGTGTCGTGCGGTAGATGTGTACAGCTAAGACGAGAATGACAACACCATCACAACGAGGCTGCTGGATCAGAGCGGTTCTGTGGTCAGAGACTGGCGAGAGGATGGCCAACACTGTGCATCAGGAGACGGAGGTCAGTGTTTCAGATAAAGTGGCCAGGGACTGGGTGAGTGTGGTCATTTCCCAGGATCAGGTGACTTCAATCGCACTGCTGTGGAACCTCTAAGTAAAGTCTGAAGCTGGAACCTGGAGGTCAGCGGCCATCGGAGCTGAAAAACTCGGAAACAGGAAGCTCTCCGCCGAGCTTCTCGGGTCAGTACTGTCTGCTGCTGTTTTCCGCTGATGATGACTCATCGCCCAATCAGGGTCTAATCACCGCGTCGGCTTTTACAACAGACAGGAATTGCTGGATGTGACCGGAATACTGGAAACGGGGAAGTAAACGGGAGGCACGGCTGGGAACCCGTCTGAATTCTAATGAGGAAGTGTCTTTTAGCACTTTACAGAACATTGTTATAGAGATACACAGACAGGACATATATGGACAAAAGAACTTGCTGATCCTGCTTTTGTTGGAGTAACTGTCTCTAATGTCCAGACTTTCTACTAGATTCTGGAACATTGCTGTGAGGATTTGATTGCAATCGGTGACAAAAGCATTCCTGAGATCAGGATGTTGGACGATCACAAGTCTGAGACAGAAGCTCATCTGTTTCTGCAGTTTGTGTTGGTCGCCCTTCTAGTCCTTCATCAGTGCTCACAGGACGCCGCTCAGACGCTACGTGCTGAGGCTCTGGTTGGTGGACTGTCCCGTCCAGCAGGACATCTGTACGAAACACTCCAGCAGCACTGCTGCGTCTGATCAACACACACTAACACACCACCACCACAACATCATCTTCTGCCACCAGCTAAGCTCTGCCTGTAAAACGGGTCACCTCCGAGTCGGGTGGAGCAGTGTAGGAACCTTTCTTCTTACAGGCTCCTTCCTCCTGATGTCCCACAAGAATCTTAGGTACCCAGCAGCACCTGAAAGACCTCAAACAGCATTCAAAGCTGCCAACTTTTTTCATGAACTCAAACTCACGCCTCTCTAAAACAGGATTAGTGGTATATGTCTGTGACATTCAGAGCCTGCAAAGACCTCGACTTATTATTACTCCACTATTCAGTTTAATCAATTTGCGGAAATATTTTAATTCTCGCTGCACACAAATAGAAGCCGTTTTATTTTTTTTTCCACCCCTCTGTCTTTTGACGACTCAAACAGGAGTGTAGTTATTCCCAAAAGGAGGACGAGGATTTAATACCGCCGTCTGAAACGTGCTGCACTGAATACGGGACGACGGGCGGCTCTTAATAAACCGCCGCTGCTGAATTAGTCTCATTTGATTTCATACTAGATCTGAGCGGGTTTAGCTGGTGGGGCTGACTGTATTCGTAACGTCTCTCTGCCTCATAATAACAGACTAATAAACACTGCTGAGCAGAGCAGTGACATCTCAGGTCCACCACTGTCATAGTACCTTCACATCTGTAGAAGAATAACGTCCCTTACGGGGAGGCACCCTCCAGATCGGTCTGTCCAAATACTCTACATTACACCCTTCCAACATTCAGTTACAGCTGCACCCATTGTTGACACACAGGTGTGCAAATGCACACACAGCTTGTCTAGTCCCTGTAGAGAAGTACTGCCAATAGAATAGGACTCTCTGGAGCAGATAAACACACACTCTATTGTCTCCATGTCTAATAGCAGGTGTGGACTAGAGGGTATAAAGACCCCCAGCATTGAGCTGTGGAGCAGTGAGGATCATCCAACATCCTGACCTCACTAAAGCGCTTGTCACTGAATGCAGTCAAATCCTCACATCTGATCCTCCAGAATTTAGTAGGACGTGTCTTCTCTGGACAGAAGCAGGAGAAACTCTTTAATACCCTCTTTGATTTTAGGCATGAGTATTGGTGTCCCAATACTTTTGTCCCTGTGCATTAATAAACACGCTGTGTAAAGCAGTCCCCCTCCAGCCAACCCCTCGATTCTACCCACTGCAGATCAATGTCACAAACATTCTCACCAACTCACTGTGTGTGTGTGTGTGTGTGTGTGTGTGTGTGTGTGTGTGTGTGTGTGTGTGTGTGTGAGTATGGAGCAGAGTGTGAGTGCAAGGCCTCATGGTTCCTTTCAATTTGACGTGATGGGAACTGGCATCATGTACAGGCTGACTTTGGGGAGTCAGGAATGTGTGTGTGTGTGTGTGTGTGTGTGTGTGTGTGTGTGCGTGCGTGTGTGTGTGTGTGCTGCCGGGTCCAAACATTTTGTTTAGTAGCTCTAGAGGTGACTGTCTCAGAGTGATTTTGACTGGAGAACACACACACACACACACACATGCATGCGCGCACACACACACACACACACACACACACACACACACACACACACACACACACACACACACAGAGCTGGGACACACGGACGCCACACACTGAATCATATGTAAAAGTCTCAGGAACCTGGATCTCAGATCAGTGTGGAGAAAGTATAACTGATAAATACCAGTCACCCAGCATACACACACACACACACACACACACACACACACACACACACACACACACACACACACAGAGATATTGATGGTACTGTGTATTGATTATTGTGTGTATTATTACTGTGGTGGAGATACGGCTGAGAGGTTCAGTAGAGCAGGAGGCTCTGAGCACAGACAGCAAGGAGGAGCCGTCCCTGCTCACCTCTGACTACACAACAACAACAACAACAACATCAACAAAGTAATAATAATAACAATAATAATAATAACAATAGTAATAATAATAATACACACAATAATAATCATCATCATCACTCATCATCATATATTATTTAATGTATAATTCTCTCTCCTGTCCCTGGCTCTACATGGGACCAGGACAAAAGGGAAGACTGTTTGACATCTCAACAGGTTCTTTACAGAACCTTTTAAAAATCATTGTGTACAACTGAACACTACTGTTACCGGTCCCAGAACCCGTTCATCCAGAAAACCCACCACTGAGAAGAGGTCACAGGTTCAGTCAAAACATCACCCAACACCTCGCACTGCTGTTTCGGTAATTCTAGCCATCCTGTCGGGCAAACGTCCAAGTGACCCCTGTCCTGACTGACCACAAACCTGCAGAACACGAGCCTCACATAATAAACATCTCAGGAACATGCTAGGAGGCCGCATTCCTCCAGTTCTGAAACATATTAGGTAGATAATGCTGCTAAGTGAACAGGAGAAGATGACCACGTTACATTTTACCCTGTGATTGGATTTTAACTCAGAATCTACAGGAGAAGAACCAGATCTGGTCAGAACATAACTGCTATAAAAATATAAACTGAACACAAACAAGCTTGATCAAGAGAGATGAAGGTCTAGTGGGATGTAAAGCAGCAGGAAGAGCTCAGAAGATCCAAAGAGCCAACAACTCATTCTGGTTCTCATCTCCACGGGATGGGCCGACACAGAGTGGCCGTAAATGTGCTATGCAAACACGCTTCTGAATCTTAATGGCCCCAAAAGTAAATAAGTCAGGAGTGGATCAAGAGCAGAGCCTCCTGCAGAACAGAACTGAACCCCGTTCAGCCGTTAAGGGTCACGATGGATCACCTGCTGGAGCTCTGACTTCATCTGTGTCGATGTGACGAGGCACCGCAGACCAAAACAGTCCAGAGTGGGGCGCTCTCACCACCTACAAACGTATTTATAGGAGACAGTCACACATAACCGATCTATTCTCTCAGCCCCGCCCCCTCTCTCTGATCAGTCAGAGTCTGTATGCAGGTTGAGCATCAGCCCCGCCCCCTCTCTCTGATCAGTCAGAGTCTGTATGCAGGTTGATCATTAGCTCCGCCCCCTCTCTCTGATCAGTCAGAGTCTGTATGCAGGTTTGATCATCAGCCCCGCCCCCTCTCTCTGATCAGTCAGAGTCTGTATGCTGGTTGATCATCAGCCCCGCCCCCTCTCTCTGATCAGTCAGAGTCTGTATGCAGGTTGATCATTAGTCCCGCCCCCTCTCTCTGATCAGTCAGAGTCTGTATGCAGGTTGATCATCAGCCCCGCCCCCTCTCTCTGATCAGTCAGAGTCTGCATGGAGGTTGATCATCAGCCCCGCCCCCTCTCTCTGATCAGTCAGAGTCTGTATGCAGGTCGATCATCAGCCCCGCCCCCTCTCTCTGATCAGTCAGTCTGTATGCAGGTCGATCATCAGCCCCGCCCCCTCTCTCTGATGAGATGATGGTTAGAGAGGACAGATATTGTAGTTTGTTATGATCTGTGTATCATATCTGTGGGTTAGTCTGATCCTGAGACACGATGCCTTGAAAACAGGGGGCCTCTTTGGAACGTCCCAACATTCCTTTACATCTAAAATCTGTTTCCTTGGTTCCTCATTCGTACAGAACATGACACAGTAGTTCTGTTCTACTGGACAGTCCAGAGGCTGCAGTCTCATGAACTTCATATGAACCAGCCTTAAGCCACAGCTGGTCCAATGCCCTGTACCGTACGTGTACGGAGAGGATTCACCATCGCTCAGGTACTGAATGGACCCCACACCAAAACAGCTGCTCATCTCAGACCTGCTGGAGCATGACTGCGGGACACACTCCACCCGACCACAACACACCGACCCCACAGGAGGGCTCGGGTTACATTACCTCATCCACCAACACAGCTCACATAGCCTGTAACTATGGCAACTCCATCCCCCTTCCTCCCAGCAGCACCTTCAGACTGGAAGCCAAATGGAATGGCAAAGACACCGGAGCGGCGTGACAGTCCAGTCACACCAACGTAAATATGCAGGGTATTCATGAAGCTAAAGGTGTTGAAGATGCAGCAGCTACTGTGTGTGTGTGTGTGTGTGTGTGTGTGTGTGTGTGTGTGTGTGTGCATTCATAAAGATACAGTGTGTAAATAACACACTTAGTAGGATATTAATATTTATAGTTCTGAGAAAATGACTGAAGTCAGTGTGGCTTTCTGTTCCACGACGTTCTGCAGTAGAGTGACAGCTGCCAGAATTAATCTCCTCAAACCAAGTTTCAGCTCAGTTTGAAGGTTATTTTCCATGTGTTCAGAGCTCTAAACGGCAGAGAACCTCCACCTCACTGACAGTCCCACAGTTTATGTTCCAACATGTGATCTTAGATCTGCGTGAGGAGGAAGAGAATCTCCCTGAGAGCATGAGAAGGAACCACTGAGAACAACCAAGAGTCACAAGCAGAATCCTCCCTAGAGAACCAAGAACCACTGAGAACAATGACTCAAACCAAGAACCTCTGTAAGAGCTTGAGAACCAATACTTAAACAGAGACTCTCCTTGAGGAGGATGAAAAAGAACAGCTAAGAGGAATCAAGACTCAGAAGGACAACTTCCAAAAAAACATGAGAAAAAGAACATTTAGAATATCAAATATTCAGAGATAGAACCTGCCTAAGAACACAAAGACTAAATACTGACCTGAACCAGGACTCAAAAGGTCAATCTCCCCCAGAACCGCTAAGAGGAGTCAAAAGAACCTCCTGATAAGCATCAATAAAAAACACTCATAGGATCTAAGACTCAGCAGCAGAACCTGCTTAAGAGAACAAAGATAAAACCCAAGAAACAAAGACTCATAATGAGAACACCTCTAAGAGCATGGAGACCAGTCAGACAAATCATGCTTGGCCAGAAGTGGTCAGGCAGGTCATGAAGCACCTGAAACTGTACAGAGCGAGTTCCTGCAGTCCACGGTTCGCTGAGTTCAGCTGTTTAATCAGGTGTAATTACTCTCCACTAAATTCAACTGACATCTAACAAATGTTTGGGTTTCTCTGTCCTCCCTCCCTCGCTCCCTCTCTCCTCCGCACGACGTACTGTTTCCCCGGCTCTCAAACACCTCATTCAACTCATCAGCTCGTTCCCGGACCATCGTGAACTGAACAAGACGCGTCAGAGGGGCTGCTCGCACTGGGCCTCGGTACGGCTGTGTTATTTGAATGATAAGACCCACCTTAAATCCACCTTAAATCTCCAAGCTCCGAGCGAAGCGTGGCTGCCGGACCCTCGTGAAGAAGGTGAAGCTGCAGTGTTATCGCAGGTTTGGATTCATACACTCATATCCCACCTTTATCTGCGCTGCCGGGGGGCTGCTGATATCAGACTGCTGAAATGAAACCTGCCTAAAGCAGCGTAACGGATACGTTTCTTACAGCTTTAACAAAACGTAATCACGCTACTCTGATGGACCTCATCAAAGATCAGCTGGAGTTACGCTTCCTATTAAACCCAGTTTGATCAGAATAAGAAATAAACTCCTGCTTTACTCTCCAAACCTCACCTCAAACACAAACAACCCAACAAAAATCAAACTCAAACCAAACGTATTCCAACAAAATTTACTCCAAATCCAACTACAGTCAGTCTGAATCCAAAAAATTGAGTCTGGATCCAACAAAATTGAGTCTGGATCCAAAAAATTCAGTCTGGATCCAAAAAATTCAGTCTGGATCCAACAAAATTCAGTCTAGATCCAAAAAATGTAGTCCAAATCCAACTAAAGTCAGTCTGGATCCAAAAAACTGAGTCTGGTTCCAAAAAATTGAGTCTGGATCCAAATACAACCCAACGAAATGCAGATGAAGTTGAATTGAAAAGATGGAGTTGGAATCGTTAAGAATGCAGAAATGTGTCACATTCCGAGACGGACTGAAGGGGACACTACACGGCTGTCTCTGTAGCGGTGGTCTACACGCAGAGTCGGCGCTGATAAATATCCTGATAAATGTCTCCGTCTCGTTGAGCGTCCCACGCCTGACAGAAGCAGGAAGTGTTAATTAGCCGACTAAGCAAGCAAAACAAACGGAGAGGGAGAATCAGAAGCTCATCCGGTGAGAAACGACGGCGTTCCGTGGAGCAGGCAGCCGTCCTGCCCTATCAGTGTGCAGCAGGAGCTGGAAGATGATGGATCAGAGTGTTCAGCCGGGCCGGAGCCATTCAGAGCCGAGACGCAGCTCTCCGATTCTGATTTACTGCAGCAATTCCAGGGATATGTTAAAGGAAAAACGACACAAAAATGTACTGAATTTTTCCTGGCTTTACTGCGAACGCAGTCCATCAGACCACAGACCCTCTCTATCAGTTCGACGCAGGAGGCTTCAGGTCAGCAGAGCAGCGTCAACGCAGCAGAACTCCATCTTACCTGCTTTAATCGAGAATCATTAAGCGATTATTACAGTGAGGATGATGATGATGATTCACTCCGTGACTGTATGTTCGAACAGGAATTATGATGGGGTTTAGTTGTGGGAGATGGACCACGCCCCAACTCCACCTTTCTATCGTAAGATATCACACCCACCTCACCATCTCCTCCAGTCTTCTCTTCTCTTCACACACCCACCAACACCGCCACCCAGAGAATCACCCAACAATAACGCTTAAACAAGCTTCCGGCTGTTGCCCTGAGTCTCGCTGATGACAGGTTTCTGCTCGGTACCGTAGTTCTTAATAAACTAAACCCAGTCCTCTGCTCTCTTCTTCTCTCTGCCAAGTCCAAAGCTGCTCCTGCTGCCTGACTGACGGTGGTTTATTCTGTTCATGGTTGGATGCTGCTGCCTGCCAACCCCCTGGACCAGCCTCTCCCACGGTGTCAGCTCGCTGATATTAACCTGAACATAACACAATGTTTCCTTCTCCTCTGTTTTCTTTCTCACACCTTCCCACGTTTTGATCTGTCCTTTGCTGCCCAACCCAGCTCTCCACTACCCCGCTGCCCACACTGGAGCCGCTTCATGGTGAGGTTTGGGCCAGAACTGGGCCTGAACTGGTCCCCGTTCCGAAATGAACAATCAAACAATGGACAAGAAAGGGCTGATTGACCATGCTTACAGTGGGGAACTGGGTCAATCTGATTTTTCATTGGTTCAATTTGGAGAGCTTTACACCACACACACACACACACACACACACACACACACACACACACACACACACACACACACACACACACACACACTCTACAGAAACTTGATTAGTCCAGCAGCTCATCAGAGACGCCACCGAGAGTGAAATAAGAACGTTTATGAATAAAATGAGAAGAACAGACAATCACAACATTGACTGTGAGGAGAAGATCTGGTGGTGGGACACAGGAGGGGATTACCGGAGGACGAAATGACCCTGATTAGAAACTCTTACGGGCTAAATGAGCTCCGCCGCAGTGTGCTCACATTATTGGGAGTTATGTAACTCAGAAATGGGAGGAATGCAGAGGAATTATTCATATGTGGAATTCCCTCGTGAGGCCCGTCTTCAGTTTCCTGAAAACTCTGTGACCACTTTTAAACTGCATTCAATAAACCAACAGTTCTAAATGCGGCGAGCGAACATCTGAATATTTATCGTCCTGCTGCGTTTCAGGGATCTGAGGCTCTGCCGCTCTGAAGCTCCTCTTCTCGAACACAAGCAGTTTGTAGTTCTATAATTAGTTCATCTGTTTCTCTGCATACTTCATTCTCCTCCTTCCACCCTGACCTTCATATATCATATACTGCACATTTCTAAATAACAGTCCGAAACCAGTCTGACCTGCTTCTTCAGCTTCAAATCAACCACTGGCCAGCTGTGGTTGGTGGTTTGGGAACCAGCCTTGTGACTGGAAGACTGCCAGTTTGAACCCCTGAATAGGCAGGACACTCAGGTGCCCTCACCCACATAACTCCCCAGCTCCCCCAGCTGTGAATTCACTGGTGTGTGTGTGTGTGTGTGTGTGTGTGTGTGTGTGTGTGTGTGTGTGTGTGTGTGTGTGTGTGTCACTGTGTGTGGATGAGTTAAATGCAGAGGACAAATTGTGTGTAAGCAGATCCCGGCTGATTGAAACCATATTTTCCATGAAGCTGCATCTGATCATGAGCACCATGAAGCCTCGTTGGCATGTGCCATCTCAAAAACACTGACCCTGAGGCTTTTAATAGCAGTGTGTGTGTGTGTGTGTGTGTGTGTGTGTGTGTGTGTGTGTGTGTGTGTGTGTGTCTGTGTGTGTGTGTTTGAAAGGCATGTTTGTAGTGGAATGAGAAACACTCTTACCTGATGGAAGATCAAAGCAGCAGGAATCAGACCCGTCAGTGGAGAGAGAGAGAGAGAGAGAGAGAGAGAGAGAGAGAGAGAGAGAGTATTAGTTTTAAACACACATGAAAGTCACGTCACACAAACCACAGAGAACCCCAGAGGAGGCTGTTTTCGGCGAATGTGGATGTTTCTCTGCTCTCACAAACACGCTGTTAAAGCGATAGTTCACCCTGTCAGCCTCCGAACAGCAGAGACATTTCAGTGTCCTCACCGTCAGAGCTCTGGGTCAGTTTGGGATGTTTGACTTACATTTATTCACCAAAACATTAGTATTTATAGGAGACAGTCACACACACCAGATACTGTTATTGTCAGGAGATGAAAGACGTCTCTCATTGATCTTCATTTCAGGTGTAAATATGAACAGAACTCAAATATTCATATCAATCTGACCATGTTTTGATTTGTAACGATTAGATAAAATGAAGAAACAACCTGAATATCAGATTATTCTGAAAGAGAGCAAACAGTCACCCACTATCTGCACATCAGCCAGCAGAACCAAACCATCTGAAACTGCTGAGCAGCACAACCACCATGACTAGAGACAGCATGACACCAGGACTCCTGTAAGAGATCATGAACTAGCTGAGCAGCTTCACCAAACTGGTTGGCCAGTATAACCAGCTAAGGGTATAAAGCCCCCCAGCATTGAGCTGTGGAGCAGTGGAACGATGTTCTCCATCCAGCACTTTTGGGATGAGTTGGGAAGTTGGAGATGAGGTGGGGTTGATCATCCAACATCCTGATCTCACTAATGCTCCTGTGGCTGAATCCAGTCACATCTTCAGACGCAGTGCTCCCGAATCTAGAACCTGGACATTAGACACAGTTACTAGAACAGAACAAGGATAAACCCTTTAATCCCTGTGATTTCAGGAGAAACAATCAACAGGTGTCCAAGTACTTTTGCCCACATAGTGAACCTCATCTAATCGTCGAGCGTCAGCTTTACCGGCAGCGCAGTGCTGAATCAGTGCTAATCCCCTCAATGTTGTCCCGGTAACAGAATCCAGAAAGGTCAAACATCGATGGAGAATGTGCGAATCCCAGTTTTCGGATTCCTGCGGCAGCAGCCAGAGAGCTGTAGCCGTGGGAAATGTGGAAATCGGCCCAGCCAAAGGTCTGCACTTCTGCTGGAATTAGCTTGTCACCTCAGGAGACGGACGAGGCGTGACGGATAGACGGGACTGTGTCAGGTGCCAGCTGCGAGACGCTACCTCTTTTCTAGACCTGTACGCAGCGAGGATCCAGATAAAGACCCTTTCACACCCAGCACGTCATTCAGGTGTGATTTCGTCCAGTGCATGTTTACTGCTCTGTCCACGTGAACATCCTCCCCTGCATACAGACTCTGACTGATCAGAGAGGGGCGGGGCTGATGACATCACTGACCCAGATATTGGGTTACAGAGGAAAATGAGAAGCTATGATGGGTGGGTGGGTGGAGGTTCATTCTCAGCACTGCAGTCACACTGACATGGTGGTGGTGTGTTAGTGTGTGTTGCTGGTACGAGTGGATCAGACACAGCAGTGCTGCTGGAGTGTTTAAACACTGTGTCCACTCACTGTCCACTCTATCAGACACTCCTACCAAGTGTCTCCACCTTGTAGAAGTAAAGTCAGAGACAGAAGCTGATCTGTTTCTGCACAGTTTGTGTTGGTCGTCCTCTAGTCCTTCATCAGTGCTCACAGGACGCCGCCCACAGGACGCTGTCGGCTGGACATTTCTGGTTGGTGGACCACCATGTCAGTGTGACTGCAGTGCTGAGAACGACCCACCACCACCACCAGTGAGCACAGAGAGAAGGAGGTGTACATACACTGGACACTAGTTTCCATTATACATCCATGATATCAGCGTTATGAACCTGCTTTGAGCAGCACACCTCCACCTTCAACCTGACAGAGCAGTAGGTGTTAAACAGCACATCAGTCAGTGAAGCAGGCCTACCCTGCAACGTCTCCGTCACCATTCTCAACCGTATCTCTTCATCAGAGCCCGGCAAAGAACCTCATCCGGTTTATCCGTAAGAGCCGTCTCCGAACAAAGCTGCCGTGACAAAAAGCGGGACGGTTCAGAGCCTAATCTCCTTCAGTCAGATAGGAGCACAACGGAAATATCAAACACGGCTGATCCCAGTGAAGCTGGGTCGACTACAGTCTTTTACACCCTCCATAAAGAGGGGCTTCAGATTTCACACCAGTTCAAAATACATCTACACCGCCTACAATAGACACGTTTAAACAAATTCACACGATGGTCTCCATGTCTAATAGCTGGTGTGGACTAGAGGGGTCTAAAGCCCCCCCAGCATTGAGCTGTGGAGCAGTGGAACCATGTTCTCTGGAATGATGGAGCTCCATACAGTACTTTTGAGATGAGCTGGAGTGGTGATCATCCAACATCCTGGTCTCTTTCTCATGGCTGAATGCAATCAAATCCTTACGGCAATGCTCCAAAATCGAATAGAAAGTCTTTCCTGGAGAGCAGAGACTTCAGATGGTCTAAGCTGGTCTTTGATTGTCATGATGGTGGAAAAGCCGGTCATCCACCTGAGAGGATACCCTATACGAGTAAGCAAACTGGTTGAACTGGTTGACCAGTTTGGTCACACTGGTCATGTTGGTTGACAAGCTTGGCTGTGTGAATTAACAAGCTGGTTGGAGGGCTTGAGCAGAATGTTCACGTCGGTAGACCATCAATCATCAAACCATCAAACTCAAATGAATACATATCCTATGCTGATCAAGACCAGTTTAACCAGTTTGAGCGGAGCAGGCTGGTTCTTTTAGCAGGCCACACCTGCTCACACCTACCAGTCCGATTTCTCACTGTGTAAAATGCAGGATGTCGGTAAATCCTGGTCCAGACGGCTCAGTTAACCCACCGCCGTGGTGCTGGCAGCGCAGCATGCTGGTCATACACAGTTAGGAGTGATTACTGGCCGCTGTAAACAGCTAATTAGGCCCACCAAGTCTCAGTGGGTCAGCAGGGCAATTAGTTCAGCCTCGGCCAGCGTTAGCGACGCTCCGAAGGAAGGAAAGGCAGTTTCCCGCTCGAGTCTGAAGGTCTGCAGGACTGCTGAATTTCCTTCCTTTAAACGAGGCAGGAGACAAAAGGAGATGTAGGTTCTCTCCCATATCTCTGCTCTCTTCCTCATTAAAACATTAGACAGCGGTCAGTTCCCAGGAGGACGGGTTTTTTCTGGACATGCAGAGGGTTCCCAGCAGGCCCTGCTTTGTCCCGCTGTGCGAGATGAATGGCTTATTTCCTGGGGGAGTCTGGACCACTAAGCTGGAACACTTCTCAACACATCATTAATATCCAGAATAAAGTTAAATTCTGTTTATACATTCATCACCAAACGAACCAGTGGTTCTACCTTTTCTGAACACACTCCGGTGCTCTATTCCAACAGGACGACACTCGTCCACACACTGCTGCCGTCTCAAGATCTCGTCTTGAAGACACAGATACTACGTCGTGGTCGGTCTCATCTCCAGACCTGTCCCTGATTGAAAATGTGTGGGACGCTATTGGACGCTCTATCAACACTCCACCCCTACCACACCATCTGCAGAACTGAGTGAGAACATTCAAGCTGCATGAGATGGATCATCACAGGACACCATTAGGAACCTCTACACCTCCATGCAGAGACGTCTGGTGTGTTGCGTTAAACCCGACGCCGTCCTGAGAGACACCACTTCTGTATGAGTAGATCAATAAATATTGATCAGATCAGACTACAGTTATCATCAGTTATTGATCCTGATCACCTTCATCTTCCTTCACTACAGAACTGCAGTCCCACACACAGACACACACACACACTTAGAGTTTGGCTTTGCCACAACCCACTGCGCTTAGCTAACAGCTGGAAAACATCAGTGTGTGGAATGCTGGCGCAGAACCTGCGGATTCCCCAGCTGAGCATGTGTGTGTGTGTGTGTGTGTGTGTGTGTGTGTGTGTGTGTGTGTGTGTGTGTTCAGAGGTGCACTGCTTTCACTACAGAGAAACTACAGACTGGATTAAAGTGATAGCTTGAAGACGAATCAGTAAAATGTGATCCCCCAGCTCAGAGCTGCAGGTCTAAACCCACCAGTTAGTCCACGTTCTAGATAACAGGGACACAGTGTCAGAACCCACATAATGGAGTCTATCTGAGATTAGTGAACACCTCCACACAGCGTCCGTTTACATCGTTATCTGATGGTTATCCGATTACTGGAGTGCTGATGTAAACAGCACACCGTGATTCCCACGTCGGATTAAGGGTGTTAAAGCGGATTTCAAGAAATCGGATAAAGAGAGCCGGATTCCAGCTCAGTAATCAGGTTGTTCCGAGCGCGGATACCGTTAATCTGCTGTCTTCAACTTCACTGCGTCCGTTCAGGCTGAGCTGACCTCAACTGTCCAACAGCAACGACGTCATCCTCCACGTCCAAAAGTTTGTGGACACCCCTTCTAATTCAGCTACTTTAAGCTGCATCCATTGCTGACACAGATGTGCAAATGCACACACAGCTCGTCTAGTCCCTGCAGAGAAGTATTGCCAATAGAATAGGACCCTCCGGAGCAGACAAGGATGAAGAAGCATCAGCGTCAGGCTGTTTCTGTAGTGTATCTACTACAAACATCTGTCCTCTTTTTCTGGACATGTCCTCTCCTTGGGATGTGAAGATGAGTCTGGCTGGGATTTGTAAACTGTGTCAATTGCGAGTTTATTTCTACATTTGCCACACTTTAAACATCACCTGCAGGTATCATTATTCTACTAATCACCCGGATCTTCAGTGACCAGGACCACCACAGGACCACCACAGAGCAGCTATGATGTGGGTGGTGTCTCATTCTCAGCACTGCAGTCACACTGACATGGTGGTGGTGTGTTAGTGTGGATCACACGCAGCAGTGCTGCTGGATATTTCAGTTCGGAATATTATGGCTGTTCGTTTAAAGGAGAGATGAGTAAGTTTGATTTTTCGGTCACACGTTATCGTCACTACGATGTCCAGCAGCTGTTCTGCTGTATCGTTCAGCTGTGGCTGCAGGTTTTTCAGCGCTGCACCGTTTTTCCTTTTGCAGCTCCGAGTTCCTAAAAGTGATTTACGACCCGAGTGGGGAAGGCCAGCCTTCTAACACTAACGTACACACTGCACTTAATTACACACACACACACACACACACACACACACACACATTCTTTCAGTGTGAGCTCAGGGCCTCTGCAGCACACTCGGGACGCTCACAGGCTGTGCCGGACGCCAGTGCTGCAATTTACGAAGTCTGGCGCAGAACCGTCCGCCACGATTCGTCATCCAAGCATTATGAATGATGGCAGCCGTGAACGCGCAGACGCACCAATTATCGCTGTCCTCTGGTGGGCACGGGGGGGGATGCTTGTGGGCACTAACACTTGAGCACATGAGGACCACACAGTTAAAGGTCCTGATTTCTACATTTGTCTTCCTTTCTAGTCTTTTGTTGAATTTTGTGAAAGGTGGGGTGGGGCTTAACTGCTGTAGGCTGAATAGGTGGGTCTAAAAGGCCTTAGGCTCAATAGGTGGGGCTTAACTGCTATAGGCTGAATGGGTGGGGCTAAACCTGCTTAGGCTCAATGGGTGGAACTAAACTGCTGTAGGCTGAATGGGTGGGGCTTAACTGGCTTAACGGTTCCCATATTTCTTTGTAAATGAACACAGTCATTGATTTGGATCCTTTAACTGCAGAACAGAGCAGGTGGGGACGAAGCTGAGTGAAAGGGGGACACAAGGCGGTTTCTAACTACCCTGGAGAGAAGGAAGAGAGGTATCTGAAACTGAATGGAGGAGCGTGAAGGTCAGGGAGGGGACCAAAAATGCTTGGGCTGAAAATGACTTCATTTTTCACACCGAGTCCCACCGCGGGACGTCCAAACCACTCTGTGCTCTTTCTCTAACCTTCCCATGTCCTAACCTCCCTCTCTCACTTATCCTCATCTCTCTCCCTGAGGGTCACACTCAGTAACTACAGTCATAAAAACTCACGGGCAGCAAAGAGATGATGCTCAGAAAAAAAACCCTGCAGCTGCATTCAGTCACATCATTCACTGAAAAAAAATAATAACTTTGGAAACTTTGAAGCATCAGTCAGAAAATCTCCTTTTGAGAAACGATATCAGACATAAGGCCCGTCTTAAACCCCGCCCACTGTTTCAGATATAAGAGGCTATTATCGCCACTTACAGTCAGCTCTCATATTCATCATGAGAAGACACAGAAATTAATGCTTTAATTAATAGAAATATCATTTGAATGATAAAGGTTTCAGTGACTCCACTGCTGCAGGGAATTAAACGGTGGAAAGGACAAGCACAAACATTTAGACGTCCAGCACTGTGGACAATTCTGGGCAAAATAAAGCCCTTAAATGTGTATATTAAATCTTTTATAAACAGAATAAAATATAAGAAAATACTTTGACTTTTATGTTGAAGAATCAAGTTATTTATCACTAAACCCCCAAACACACGTCCACCGGTGGGAATCTGACACCGGTAGATTACTCAGCGTCCAGTCCCAGCTTCACCTCCTCGTGTCCTTGACCAAATAACGGCGCCCTCAGAAAACTGGGACTACCTGGAGGACACAGCTGAGGGGGGACATGTTTCATCCCGCTTTTAGAGAGTGATCTGGCCCAGACTATTAATCACGGATATAACTATGGACAAAAGTTTTGGGACACCTGCTTGTTCACTGTTTCTTCTGACTGTGACTTGACCCTGCTTTTGTTGGAGTAACTGTCTCTACTGGGAAGACTGAGGATCTGATTGCATTCAGTGACAAGAACAGCATTAGTGAGGTCAGGATGTTGGATGATCGCCACCCCACCTCATCCCCAACTCCTCAACTCATCCCAGAAGTCCTGTATGGAGCTCCATCGTTCCAGAGAACACAGTTCCACTGCTCCACAGCTCAATGCTGGGGGTCTTTATACCCTCTAGTCCACACCTGCTATTAGACATGGAGACAATAGAGTCATGTTTTTTCATCTGCTCCAGAGAGTCCTATTCTATTGGCAGATTTGCACATCAGTGTCAGCAATTAGTGCAGCTTAAAGTAGCTGAATGCTGAATTAGAAGGGGTGTCCATAAGTATTTGTTATATAAGTGTATTAGCTGGCTGAAGGTGTGGTTCCGAAGAGCAGCAGTGGGTGTGTGTAAGTCCTGAACACCTCCTGCTACTGAGTGCTGAGTTCGTGGCTGTGAGGCTGAGGAGCATCGGGGGTCAGCGGTGTTAAAGTCAGATGAACAGTGGAACTGCAGCTCTTCAGTCCATACAGCCTTTATTTGTGTCTCTGCCGACGAGGACAGTTCAAATATTTGCGGCGCGAGGAATAAACACCATCCCGCATCTCACAGCCGACTGTTCTCACTGGGAGAACGAGATGTGTAGACCACTGAGGACTGAGCTGGTGATGAAAATGAAACTTCACGGAGGTGCACCCTGGGTTCTGTGAACTGTGTCTGTGACTGAACCTCTGCAACCTCTGTTACTGAATCACAGATGGAGGACAGCTCTCCTACATCAGCTACTGCTCACCGTGTTCACGATTAAAGGGCTTCCAGGGCATCTGATCGACCTGTGGCCAGTGAAGTCCATACTGACCTCTCTGTCTGACCTGAACATGAACCTGAACCTGGCTCTGGAGATACAGTTCAATATAGCCATGGCTCTCACACACACACACACACACACACACACGAGAAATACGAGAAACTCAAGATCAGAACATTAACAAGTTATACATATGCAGTATGCAAGGTGTGATACAGCAAAAACTAGTCCCCAAAGGAAACTATAAATTAAAGCTCAGGAGACAGTAAATAAATCCTGTTGGTGAAATTCCTCTTTAAGAGTCACATTTGCTATGTGGGAAATGGTGAAGTCCGCTGATGGGGACGGTCATCACGCGTCTCTGAAAGCTATTGTGATGTGTTTACATGCAGTAATGGTTGGTGCTGAATCACAGCAGATAATGTCCTTGGCTGTGGGCACCGTGAGAATGAGCCTCTTCACCCAACCTCCACACAAGCTATCAGCACGGCATTGTCACGAAAATCAGGACCAGCTTCATCACAAACACAATGTCCAATCACTCAACAATGGCATCATTGACACGAGCACTGCAAACTGCGGGCATCACTGACTGACAATCATGTGAGAAGAAGACCATGACGCTGACTCATCTGCTCATCTGCTGTGCATTTAGAGTCCAGCTGAACTCGTGCTTAAAGGGACAGTTTGGCAACATCTCACGTCCAGAAGGTCTGGTGTCATGGTGTGGGTGCAACCAGTGGTTCTACCTTTTCTGAACACACACTCCAACACACTGCTGCCGTCTCAAGATCTCGTCTTGAGGACACAGATACTACGCCGTGGTCGGTCTCGTCTCCAGACCTGTCCCTGATTGAAAATGTGTGGGACGCTATTGGACGATCTATCAACACTCTATCTTCCTTCCCACCAGAACTGCAATCCCACACGTCCTTTTGAAGGAAACGGTTTGAGTGCATTAATTCACCTCTTCTTCTTCTTCTTCTTCTTCTTCTTCTTCTTCTTCTTCTTCTTCTTCTTCTTCTTCTTCTCCTTCTTCTTCTTCACACTCCCCATCACAGACGGCTGGGGTTAGAGTGCAGGGTCAGCCATGCTGCAACCCCTTAAAGCAGTGAGAGCTGAGGGCCTTACCCAAGGGCCCAAAGCAGTATGGGTTTCAAACCCACAACCCCGTGACCACACTGACAGCGTTGATTCAGAGATGCTCCTCTAAGCGGGGTATATTTCTAACAGTGGGAATCACCGGAGCACTGAAGCCTCACTCCGTCCTCCTCCTCCTGCCTCCGAGAGCTCATTTGTATGACGTTCCAGCAGTTAAATGCGGCCTGCCAGCTCCGCTTCACCCCCGACACCCGCAGGTTCCAGAGAAAGAAAGGAGGAACCTCGTGGAGAATAAAGAGCCGAGGCGACACGGCCATACGTCACCTCCTTAATTACTGAGTCGCGCCCATGCGAGTGTTTCGCGAGTGCCGCGAAAGATCAAGCGAGCCTCATGTTCAATTAACAAGCCATATGTGTACTTAGCCTCGAGCCACGTTAATTTAACACTTCATTACGACCTGTTGAAACGCAGGCCGGGGAGTTATTGGCAATTAAGGCTGCCGATAAGGTCGATTTCTTTGCAGAGGCCCTCAAATAATCTTCCCAAATAATTTTATCAGTAGCTTCTCCTCCCTCCAGCTGGGCAGCAGGACTATCAGCAAATATAGATCTGAATGGATCTGAAGAGTGGGTTGGGTTTCTGTGGAATATGAATTCCCAGTTTAGTTACAACTTCCAAATACCATTAACACGGGTTGCCAGGTTTCGGCCAGAGCAAAGTTAAAGACGGTTTGAGATGGTTTGAGATGGTTTAACATGGTTTGAGATGGTTTGAGATGGTTTAACATGCTTTAAGATGGTTTGAGATGGTTTGAGATGGTTTAAGATGGTCACAGAAGTGAACATTGTTGGTGAATTGTTGGTGTTCTTATTCCATACTGTCCATTTGCAGTGGGACTGTCCAGTCCAAAACCGAATACCTGGCAACCCTAACACTAGTGCAACATCACTGAACAGCTTCACACACACACACACTTTAAAAGCAAGGTTTATATCAGATGAGGGTTCTTCACACTCACTTGCATGAACATGTTCTTTATGGAACCCAATATGGTTCTGTTAAGGCAACAGTTTATATCACCTTTATCGTTGAGAGGAGAATCGAATCAGTACCAATTAGACACTCAGGACGATTCAGATACAGATGAGGAACAAGTTCTGGATCGGAACACCCCTAATAACAATATTAATAATAATTAATAATAATAATCACACATCTGGAAACTGATCGGTTGATCAGAACAGTGCTGGAACATGACCTCGGGTTCTTGTTTGTCTTTTGAAAACAAACGTGAGTAACTTACATGAACAGAGACACTGCTGTTCCTCTGGAAGAGAGGCATGTGGGCTGATTTACACACACACACACCCCTCTGAGCGAGAGAGTGAGAGGTGCACTGAGTAGAGATGCAATGAAAGCCCCTGGGGTTGCTGTTGCTCTCGCAGTTGAGCTGAGCCTAAGAGACGGGTTCTTTTTCAGGATTAGGTCAGTGGTTCTGTCTCCTGCAAACCTAACACACTCATACACACACACACACACAAACACACACACACACACTAACACACTCACTAACATCAGTCACAATCACACCGCCTACTCACAGCCCCCACAATCAATAACCGAGCGGCTCGTCTTTAAAGCCACAGTTCAGCAAACAGTCTCGTGTACAGTTTGTCCTCTGACCTCAGACGTTCTCAGACGTAAGACGTGTTTTGGTTTTGACGTTTCGATTCTTCAGTTTAACACCGGAGCTGCGACCGGACACCCCACCAATCAGCACGGTGTTCACCGCCTGCTTCATTCATCACACACTTCTCAAACCATGTGACCGTGTTCGTTCTGAACCTGCAGGAGTTCAGACATGGTTCCGATAACCCAGAGTCCAAACCCAGTAACCCAATAAAGAGTCCAAACCCAAAAACCTAACTCAAAGTAACCCAACACATAGGCCCGATCCAATAACCCAACAAAGAGTCTAAATCCATGAACCTAACACATAGTCCAAACCCAATAACCCAACACAGAAACCAGACCCAGTAACCCAACACATGATCTAGATCCAAAAACACAACACGGTCCAAACCCAGTAACCCAACACATAGGCCCGATCCAATAACCCAACAAAGAGTCTAAATCCATGAACCTAACACAAAGTCCAAACCCAATAACCCAACACAGAAACCAGACCCAATAACCCAACAGAGTCCAAACCCAATATCCAGAGCCAGTAATCCAACCCATGATCTAGATCCTAAAACACAACACAGTCCAGACCCACTTCGCCAATTCAAACACAAAAACCCAATAGAGCCCAAACCCAATAACCCAACACATAACCCAATAACCTAACCCTAAGTCCAAACCCAGCACATTGTCCAGAACCAATAACGCAACATCAAGTACAAACCCAATAACTCAACGTTTAACCCGGTTACCCAACACACAGAACCCGAACAGAGTCCACATCTTGTGACCCAACCCAATAATCCTTCCTCTTAAAGAACCCTGTATGAACACTGAGGATGCTGTCTCTCATAATTCAAATATAAAGAGCAGATATCGTTCATCTGCACCACTGTCCTGCTCGCTCTCTCGCTGCAGATGATCTGTGCTGAAGAGCCATCAGGGCCCAAATAATCCCACAACTTCTGCTCAACCAATTAAAGCAGCTCCTTTCCAAACTGGGCTCGGATTTTATGACCGTATTCCGATAGAGAAGCATTCCTAAAGGAGAACAGAACGAGGGCTCTACGTTTTATGTTCCAAACCAATGGCTGTGGAATAATCTAAAGAGAGGCACAAAAGAGGATTTACGGCGGGGAGAGATTGCCAGGGTTCTGTTTGAACATAAACCCAGAAAACCCAACACAGAAGCCAAATCCAGTGACCCAACAGAGTGGCCAGATGAAGCCATTCCAACACTCAACACAGGCCAGATGAATGTATCCCAACACGAAGTGCAGACCCCAAAAATGCAGAACCCTTAAAATAAACCTGACTAAAACTTTCCTTTCAGCGATAGCAGAGAAGAACCGTTTTTGGTTCCGTAAAGACACAGACTAACACAGAGTCCAAACCCAATACCCCAACACAGAGTCCAAACCCAATACCCCAACACGTAGTCCAAACCCAATATCCTAACACAGAGTCCAAACACAATACTCTAACACAGAACCCTAATCTAATACCCCAACACAGAGTCCAAACCCAATACCCTAACACAGAGTCCAAACACAATACCCCAACACAGAGTCCAAACCCAATACCCTAACACGTAGTCCAAACCCAATACCCTAACACAGAGTCCAAACACAATACTCTAACACAGAACCCTAATCTAATACCCTAACACAGAACCCTAATCTAATACCCCAACACAGATTCCAAACACAATACCCCAACACAGAGTCCAAACACAATACCCCAACACAGAGTCCAAACCCAATACCCCAACACAGAGTCCAAACACAATACCCCAACACAGAGTCCAAACCGAATACCCCAACACAGAGTCCAAACCCAATACCCCAACACAGAGTCCAAACCCAATACCCCAACACAGAGTCCAAACCCAATACCCCAACAGAGTCCAAACCCAATACCCCAACACAGAGTCCAAACCCAATACCCCAACACAGAGTCCAAACCCAATACCCCAACACAGAGTCCAAACCCAGTCATCTAAAAGGGGGCCAAACCCGATGACCTCGCCCGAAGTGCAAATGTGAGAACTCTGTAAAACAGAACGTGCCAAAAGGAAAAGCCCTTTAAAGGTATATTTTATTTCGAGAACTTTAATGTTTCATATTCATGTGAGAAGTGAGCAGTTTGGACATCAGCTTGTCTCTGCTTGGTTGAATCCACAGGAACAGAGTTATTACACACAGCGATTCCTGAAGCCAGAAGCTGATTATTCAGCATTTGGCAATTAAATTTGATTGGTAGCCAGTAAACAGGCAGGTCGCTTCCCCTCCATTAGTGCTGTTAATAAAGCAGCTGGCAATTAGCAGACTGAACTGCAGACCTGTCCAGGAGGCCATAAAGCCTGACCTTTTCATAAATGTCACACTCATTGTGAGGTACATCTTTAAAGAATTAACTGCAGCCATTTGGACAAACTGAGAGCATCAAATCACCTCCACGGAAACAAAGACCTGCGTTTCTCAGGACATTTCAATACTGTCATTTAAACCTGCAGTGAAATTGATTTATTCAGAACTAAACCCAGCTCAGATATTACATTACATTTATTATATTAACATTTATATTATATTATATTTACATTATATTTATATTATATTTATATTTATATTATATTATATTTATATTATATTATATTTATATTTATATTTATATTTATATTTATATCTATTTATATTTATATTCATATTTATATTATATTTAAAACTATCAATGTGATCACTGATGGAACCGTTCTTAATGAACATGACTGGAACCCAACAAATTCAGTAACCCTGTAAATTCTGTCCGAGTGTAGTCAACAGCCTAAATTCCATCCTAATTCGACTGTAGCTGGCAGTTCTGTATCAGCCTGATTGTAAAAACCTGAGCATGAAGCTTTTAACTCGACCCAAACCTGATGAACATCTGTGAAATTCTGTCCGAATATTGGAGAAATGTTTGCAGCAGTGTCTGGAAGCCCGGCGGAGACATAAACCTCAGGTTTCACTCGTACGAGTGTGCACTGTTACGTTCCGCTCCACAGCTGTGGGTTTACTGTTGACAGGAGGAGAGGAACAGTTTTCAGTCTGGAGCAGAGCCCAGAATCTCAGACCCAAACTCAGCATGACAGCAGGTCTGCGTTCCGGCTCTCACAGCCTCAGTGAGAACCTCCAGTCTGCGCTTCTTCTTGCAGGCCTTTGTTGGCAGCTTCAGGTTGTTCAGGTAGTTCTTCTGTAGATCTCAGCAGCTCCTTACCTGTGTATGATACCCACCCTCACATCTGAGCCGCTGATATATTACTATTCCTGTAAAGCAGGCTCACACATATGGCTCACATCTGGCTGATTAATTAGTTCAGCTTAGCCAATCAAATTCAGAGCTGCTATATTTACTCTAGATCACCGTAATCACTGCTGTTCTCCAAACGCGCCTCCATCCATGTGACTCATTGCTTCAGAAGTGCTGCTCTAGAGATCACTTAACAGCTCCACACGGTTTGAGGCAAGTGTGTGTGTGTGTGTGTGTGTGTGTGTGTGTGTCTGTGTGTGTGTGTGTGTGTGTGTGTGCTCATTCTCTGTTTCTTGTGAAATCAAGGGCATTCAAATTAGTTTCTCCTGCTTTTGATGGAGTAACTGTCTCTACTGTCCAGAGAAGACTTTCTACAAGATTCTGGAACACTGCTGTGAGGATTTGATTGCATTTAGCCACAACAGTATTAGTGAGGTCAGGACGTTGGATGATCACCACCCCACCTCATCCCAAACGTACTGTATAGAGCTCCATCGTTCCAGAGAACACGGTTCCACTGCTCCACAGCTCAATGCTGGGGGTCTTAATACCCTCTAGTCCACACCTGCTATTAGACATGGAGACAATAGGGTCATGTTTGTTTATCTGCTCCAGAGGGTCCTATTCTATTGGCAGTACTTCTCTAGTCAGGCTGTGTGTGCATGTGTAGCTGAATGCACTCATTAGAAGGGGTGTCCCTAAACATTTGGGCATACAGTGTACCTGCTGGTTTTATCCAGAGGTGCTGAATCTAAACAGCGTTGGTGCTCTCCTGCTGTCGTATGACTGCAGCCTGACGATGGGAAACGGCCCCTCATCCCTCCAGAAATATTCCACAACCCTCCGAGCACTCTGGAGACAGATGGCATGGCGTCCATAACCTCAAAACAACATTCCAAAGCAAAGCAAACAAACCCGTGCTGCCCAATCGATAAGGCGCGATGAGGGTTTTATTGTGGTTGGACTGAGGCGGGATGTTGGCAGCAGCTTCGGCCGCAGCGAGCTGTAATTCTTCGGCCACTGTCCGAGAGCCACGGGATTGATCTGAGGGGAAACTCGGGCCAAGTGCATTACAGCCAAATGCTTTACACTCACTCTGGAGATACTGCCTCCGAGTGGTTCACATGGTACCCTTCCAATGGGCTCCTGGTCCATTATACCACAATATCCAGACACGGAAACTCATTAGTCACTTCTGCTCTGCTGGCTCCATAACGGTGCTCAGTGCTTGGACCCTGATGTGCTTGGACCCCCATGTGCTTGGACCCTGATGTGCTTGGACCCTGATGTGCTTGGACCCCCATGTGCTTGGACCCTGATGTGCTTGGACCCCCATGTGCTTGGACCCCCATGTGCTTGGACCTTGATGCTTGACCCACCGATGATCGAAACTTGCGATGTAATTTGATAAATGGAAGGTAATCCGTGGATGAAACTAACAGCTTATCTAGAACCTCCAGAAGGACCAGAGTGACGTTTATTCTGCTCACACAGCTACTGCAGAGTTTAAACTCCAGATCCCCTCTAATGAAGAACCATCAGCTACTCTTATATTTGACAGGTTTTATACACTGATCTACTTCACTGCGAGATCCAGTCAGACCTTCTGGGAAACATGCAGAAGTTCTGAGGGATCCACACTGGATCTCCTGCAGTACCTGTGCAGTAACTCACTGTACAGTATCTCTGAACTGGCTGTGAAGGAAGGTTTTTTGCAGCTGGGTGAATTTGTGTGTGTGTGTGTGTGTTTTGCCTGTGTTTGCATGTCACAGCTCCTGAGTGTGTGTTTGTGTGTGTTGTGGAGCGCTTCCCGACCCAGATCTGATGACAGGTTGTGAATAATGCAGCAGCCGATGGCGGGATTCCTCTGGAGGATTCAGAAGAGCGCATGCTGAGACAGGCTTCTCGGGACCAGGCCGAATCCCTGGAACTGACCCCAGATCAGCGGCTTAAAAAGCAACATTATGTAGCACTTTACCTTCAAACAGCTTCATCTGCTGGTGCTCTTCTGACTGTAACAGCGAGAACACAGGCGCTATCGTTCCCATTCCAGACTTGGAAAGCTGATATTGCGCTATGTAACTCGGATGAAGCAGGCAGGACAACACCCGGAACGCCAGGAATGTGTGGCTACGCCTCAGTCCACATGCTTCTCTCACTTCCAGTGTTGCTTCTGTTTCTCTCAGAACGGTCAACTCATGAGCTTGAAGGAACGGTGCATCACTCGGGTCCCTGAGCTGGTCTTCATGACGTTCAGTTGGAAGCACCATTGCTCCACCTTTATTAACACGTTTGTAGTACTCCATGTTCCACATGGCATCGTAACACACCTTTAAACCTAGATGAACCTAGATTGATCCTAAAGGAGATCTTGCACAGATCAGCCATAGCATTAGTACCACCTGCCTAATAATGAGTAGGTCCTCCTCATCTCGCCAAAACAGCTCGAACACATCAAGGCATTGCCTCCACAAGAGCTCTGAAGGTGTTCTGTGGTATCTGGTACCAAAACTATCATTACAGCAGATCCTTTAAGTCCTGTAAATTGTGAGGTGGGACCTCCATGAGCAGCAGTGAGCGTTGGGCCCCATGACCCTGCCGCCGGTTCACTGGTGTTCCTTCCTTGGAGGTCTTTTGTAGGTACTGTCTACTGCATACCAGGAAGACCCTACAAACATCACAGTTTGGTTCTTGTGGAAGTGTCTCCGATTGTTGAGAAGGTAAATTAAGGAGAGATATTCTCGGATTTTGGGTCAGTCTCTGCTGAGTTCTGGTTCTGGCAGGGACTCTCTGTTTCCTCTCGCTGTTCATCACATGAGGCATTGGAGCTTTTGGCTGCTGGTGTGCATCTCCATACTGAGCATTGTTTTGGGCTTGGCATCTTCACATGTTCTCACATACACACACACACACACACATCCCACCTCACACATCCTGCTATACATCTGTACTAACACCCACACTCAATCCCATAATCCCCGGCGTTTATTGTGGTCGCTGACATGCGAGAGCGAGAAGAAAAAGCCGTCTCAGATCTGCACGCCGTCCTTCTGTTCCTTTATCTGCACAACCAGAGCAGAGCTCTTCACTGAAAACAGCAGCAGCAGAATCTGGACTGAATCCATACTTTAGTCCATGTTCTAGATAACAGTGAATCATACAGTGTCGTAAAACATACTGAGGTCTATCAGACACGACGACCAATCAGCTGCTCAGAACTATCGGGACGGCAGCGAGCCCCTCACACACTACACCCCTCACACACCACACCCCTCACACACCACACCCCTCACACACTACACCCCTCACACACTACACCCCTCACACACCACACCCCTCACACACTACACCCCTCACACACTACACCCCTCATACACCACACCCCTCATACACTACACCCCTCACACACCACACCCCTCACACACCACACCCCTCACACACGTGATTCCTAATTGTGTTGGTGGTTAATCTGAGGGTCTTCATTTCTACCAGCAAACTCCTGACCAATGGGAGAACCCCACTGCTGTATTGCTGCAGAGATTAAACGGTGGGTTCTACTGCAGAACCATTTGGAGATGGTTCTTTGCTCTGCAGGCGCTGTTTAATGACCTTCCGTCGGAGTTTCACACCTGCTCTCTCAGAAACAGGCAATTTATCAGCGCTCCTCCACACCACAACTCCTAACAACAGCTAAAAAACTCCTAGAACAAACACTTTACAGACGCCTGATGGGAATGGTGGAGTGGGAGTAATGGGGGGGCAATAATAACCTACAGCAGTGTCTCTAAGTTAACAACCCTGGCAATAGCGATTGCACTCTCCAGGCCAGCAATCCTCAATCGATGGAGTTTTAATTAGCTCGGCCAAATGCTTTATCCACAGGGAGGCGGATCACTCCGAGCCTGGACCATCCTGCATCAGGCACTGTTAACGATCCTCCACACCTGATCTGAACTGCGGTCAAACGTACTCTTAAAGAACCAGCAAACCAAGCTTAAACTGCAGATCAGCGTTTCGGCCCTCACAGTCAGATCTGTACAGTGTCTGAAGAGCTTCAGCGTGGCTGTGTCCCAAATGCACATGACACACTAACACTATACAATATAAACTATACTCTGATCTTCATAGTGTGGGTTTGAACCCCTTGTGCAGCTGCAAACCAGCTCCAGCTCTGTTATGTTGGTGGGTTTCCTCCCATGAACTGCTGCTTCAGGTCCTTCCATAACATTTCTACTGGATTAGGGTCAGGACTAGGACTGGGTCGTTGTCTTTCTGCCTGACCCACATTCTCTTCAGATTCAGCTCACAGACGTCCTGATATTATCCTTTAGAATTTGCTGGTACCACCACCGTGTTTCACAGACGAGATTCTAGAGGTTCAAGTCTGAAGGTTCAGATACTTGTATCACATATATTGAAGAAACAGGTTCACCAAAGCAGTGCTGTAGGTGTATTGGGGTTTGTAAGTATGGTGGCTTCTGTCGTAGAACAGTCCCATAGATTAATGCAAACCAGTGTATATCAGGAAGAGTGTGTTTGGAGTACAGAAATCAGTGTCAGTGACAGTGTCCAGCTTCATGTCGGTCTGTAAACTGTAAACTCGGAGCCGCTTCCATCCACTTCTATCATGTACAGAGCAGACGAAGCTTCAGGCTCTTAAACAACCTGCAGGTCACGATGAAACTGACCTAAAGCATCGCCAGAAACTCCATCACATAACAATCCAACCCTCCAGATGAGGACCTGCCCCGTTTTCCTGCTTGTGTTTATGAAATGTGAGGATCGTCCAGAACAGCCTCAGTCGCCTCCATGGAAACATAAAATATATAGATCCTGTAAAAGCAGCCAGCTGGTGAAATCTGGAGACGGTGCGAAACAAAGGTCATGACCCTGCAGGAGATTCATGAATCATGCATGAAGCTGGAGGCAGAAAACAGCTGAGACCCGAGGAACCAGACTTCATTTAACAGAACCACAACCACAGAACCGGACTGGCTGCACCAGGAACTGGTTACAGGAAGTAAAGCTGACGCTGATAATGAACCACGGTGCTACTGGGTGACAGTCAAATCATTTACAGTGTGGTATAGGAGGCATGACATGAGGTATATAGGATATTATATGTGGTATAGGAGGTATGATATGAGGTATATAGGATTTTATATGTGGTATAGGAGGTATGATATGAGGTATATAGGATATTATATGTGGTATAGGAGGTATGATATGGGGTATATAGGATATTATATGTGGTATAGGAGGTATGATATGAGACGTGAAATATATGAGCTCATTTAAGAGGTAAATGAACTATTAAATTAAGTATACGGGGTAATATGAGTATATATGAGATATTATATAAGTATTATATGATGTATATGAGGTACAGTATGAGGTTTATGGGGTGTTGAATGAGATATATCAGGTTTATGAAGCATTACATGATGTATTATAAGAGGTATTATATGACATTACTTTATAAAATAAAGAAACTCTTCATAAACTCTGTCCATTTAAAATGATAAACTGATGGTGTGATATTATTTGTTTGATGAAATCAGTATGAATCAGATCGACTGATCTCAGGATTAGAACGTTGTTTTCTCCACTCCACTAAGAAATCAGTAAATCAGAAATGGTCACGGCACCAGTGAAATCAGATATGCAGTGTGTGCATGTCTTTATGTCCCCCTGCTGAGCAGGCAGAGTGTGGTGGGCAGCAGCTGGTGTGGGACGGGAGTACTGCTTTAATGACCCCATGTCCCCCCCATGGCTTGGCTGAAGGTGGACGCCTTGATTTCTGGACTTCAGAAAAACACTTGGAATCCAGTGATGAGCGACGTTATGTTGAGACCCCATCTCTTGGAGCGGTTTCAGAACTTTCCATTTGAAGTGCACTCAGATCTCCCCCTCGCTCCCACTCCACCTCTAAACTGGGCGGGGTTTGGAGAGTATGGGTTGAGGACACCATCTCCTCTGGCAAATCCAATTTCTTATACTGTTTCCTCTGGAGGTGGGACATCGCTCAAATATGAGGTATTATATGAAGGGTACGGGTATGATGTGAGGACATGATCCCAAAGACAAAACCATTAACAAACTACCTACAGTGGGGGTCCATGGGGGCAACTATAAGATCCACGGCTAGTCGTAATGAATTCTCAGGGGGGTCTGAATGGTGCTTTAGACACTCCCATTATGAACTCAACAGCCTCTGTTCAAACAGAGACACTGGTCCCTAGAGTCAGAATACACATCCCTACATGAAACCCACCAGACCCCGAGACCACTGATAAATGTCTGGCTCACAAGTGGGCAGTGCTCACGCGCTGCATGACGGCCCCATGCTGAGCGGCCGTCTGCTGTCCGGTCCCCCTGGCTTTCTGCCTGCGGCTCTTACAGCTACGCTCCGGCAGCCCCCTCGCTCCACTTCATTATCCAGAGACACGGAGCCACAATGGACCCCCACTGGCTGGGGTGGGAGGGTGTAGGGGCTTACAACGAGAGCTGGAGAGGATATATCACTTTGGTCTGTTCGATTGATTGGTTAATGAGTCTGTATGTAGGTTGATCAGCCCCGCCCCCTCTCTCTGATCAGTCAGAGTCTGTATGCAGGTTGATCATCAGCCCCGCCCCCTCTCTCTGATCAGTCAGAGTCTGTAAACAGGTTCAGCATCAGCCCCGCCCCCTCTCTCTGATCAGTCAGAGTCTGTATGCAGGTTGATCATGTTCACGTGGACAGAGCAGTAAACATGCACTGGAAGCTTCTTTGGGATTTAAACTGGGATTTAATTCATTTCCGAACTCCGATATGAAGCCTAGAAAATGGCATGTAACTGCCTGCAAAGAGCGAAGCTCGGGTTCTAAGAGTTAGAGAACCCCTATAGAACTGCGTCCTGAAGGATTCATTTATGTTTTTGGTGCCCAAACGCAGTGCTGCACTGTTCTACTGCGCTGCCGTTTCAGATGCAGCTCGGCGAGTGTTTGTCAGATGCGTTCCTGCCTGCCTGGAAACACAAACAGCTGAGGATGGAGAGAGAGAAGAGCTGAGAATGGGGGAAGGAAGGAGTGGTGAGAGACACAGACAGAGAGAGAGAGAGAGAGTGCTGTGATCTCTCATTCTGTTTTTGTCTGGATTGATAAAGGCAAACAGTTGCCGATCAGCGCGCTCGCCCGCCTGTCAGTCAGCTCTCTGAGTAATTCCCCAGAAAGATAAAATGATAATAGCTCAGCCCGGCTTTTATCTAGAGCCGAACACACCCTGCGTCTGCGGAGTTCATTACGAGGGGAACGATACAGAGCTGCAATCTGATGCCCTCAGTAGCACACACTCCCTCGCTCCCATTCTCCCTCTCACCATGGCTGTGGCATCTTTAATAAACCACCGTCAGGCCAGGCTGAGCAAACTGTCCTCCACACATAACCACACAATCATATTTAACAACGTTCATACCATAACACAATTACTGTTAGCAACCGCCTATAACCACCTCAATAACCCTCAATAACCACCCGTGATAACCAGATACACTACCACAGACAACCACCACACAACACCCTACCAACCACCTACACTACCCCAGACAACCACCACACAACATCCTACCAACCATCTACACTACCACAGACAACCACCACACAACACCCTACCTACCACCTACACTACCACAGACAACCACCACACAACACCCTACCAACCACCTACACTACCACAGACAACCACCACACAACCTACTAACCACCTACACTCACACAGACAACCACAACACAACACTCTACCAACCACTACACAACACCCTACCAACCACCACACAACACCCTACCAACCACCTACACTACAACAGACAACCACCACACAACACCCTACCAACCACCTACACTACCACAGACAACCACAACACAACTCTCACCAACCACTACAACACCCTACCAGCCACCATACAACACCCTACCAACCACATACACTACAACAGACAACCACCACACAACACCCTACTCAACAACCACCTTACACTTACCACAGACAACCACAACACAACTCCTCACTAACCACTACACAACACCCGCCAGCCACCATACAACACCCTACCAACCACATACTCAACAGACAACCACCACACAACACCCTACCTACCACCTACACGCCACAGACTACCACCCCACAACACCCACCAACCAATTACACAACAGCCTACCAACCACCTACACCAAATACAGCACAACCACCACAACCCCTCTACCAACCACCTATATCTACACATAGTAGAACACCGGCCTATAAACCCCTCAGGCAATCCCCTTAATAAGCTAAGAAGTTGTTTTGACAGCATTACAGTTAATAAATGTTAATAACTACATTAATAAGAGAAATTCATACAGTATAACTACAGTCACATACAAACAGATGTACAGAAAGATAAAACTCTCTCTCTCCGACTGCACCACAGCTCCCCCACCAGCCCTCACCAGCCCCTGCCAGCCCTCCCACCAGTCTCCCACCAGCCCCCGCCAGCCCCCACCAGCTCCCCGCCAGCCCCCGCCAGCCCCACTGCAGAGCTCTAGAGTCCCACCAAACCTCTGGCTCTCTAGGATGTATGTATTCACACTGCATGTAATATTTATCACATCCCCATAAACTCCCGCAGAACAAAGCTCAGTGGAACAGAGACACTCCGACTCCGCTGAGCAGGCCGGGGACGGAGGCAGTCCAGAGGCAGGAGAAGCTGAGAGTTCAGTTTGAGAGTCGACTGAGTACGAGCTTCAGAACTCAGGAGTAAGATCTGAGTAACAGCTGTGTGTGTGTGTGTGTGTGTGTGTGTGTGTGTGTGTGTGTGTGTGTGTGTGTGTGTGTCTGTGTGTGTGTGTGTGTCTGTGTGTGTGTGTGTGTGTGTCTGTGTGTGTGTGTGTGTGTGTGTGTGTGTGAAACAGGAAAGTGTGTTCTACGCTGTGACCCCCATGCAAGTGGCAGTGGTGAAGTGCAGGAAGCTGGCGCCCTCCAGCCAATCACTGCTTCCAACATTCACAAGCTCAGCTGACCACAGTGTGGGATTGACAAAGTTCTCCCTGCCCAACGAGCATCCAGCACCTTCCCTCACCTTCTTACTCAACGCCATAATAAGACAACTGTTACTACCAGCTTACTCCTCCTCCTACTACTAGTCATACTATGCCTACTACAACTACTGCTACTACAGCTACTCACCCTCCTCCCACTACACCTCCCACCACTACTACCACCACCACACTGCTCCTCCTCCCGCCAGCCCTACCACTACTACCACCACTCATACTGCTCTCATCTCACTACCACAGCTCCCACTACTATTACCACTACTCATACTACTCCTCCTCCTCCTACTACATCCCCATTACAACAACCTCCTACTACCACCACCACCTTCCTCCCCTCCCTCTTCCACTACTACTACTACAGCTCCCACTACTACTACCACTACCATACTGCCCTCATTCCCACTACTACAGCCCTACTACTATTACCACCACTCATACTGCTCCCCTCCTACTCACAGCTCCCACTACCACTACCACCACTCATACTGCCCTCATCCCACTACCACAGCTCCACCACTATTACCACCACCATGTACTGCCCTCCCTCCTCCACCAGCCCCACTACACTACACCACCACCATACCTCCCACACCACTACCACAGCCCTACTCACTCATTACCACTACTCACACTGCCCTCCCTCCCACTACTCACAGCTCCTACTACTACTACCACTACTCATACTCCTCCTACTACTACTACCTACAGCTCCTACTACTACTACCACTACTCATACTGCTCCTCCTCCTCCTACTACAGCTCCTACTACTACTACCACTACTCATACTGCTCCTCCTCCTACTACTACTACCACTACTCATACTGCTCCTCCTCCTACTACTACAGCTACTACTAGTATTACTACTGCTTCTGATCCTCCTCCTGCTGCTACTAGTACTAGTACTTATACTCCTACTACTACTACTGCTACAACTTTTACTCCTACCACTACTTCAACTACAACTAGTGCTAGTACTCATATTCCTAGTCATACTAATACTATACCTGCTCATACTCATACTCCTACTACTACTACGAATATTACTGCTACTACACACATACATACTACAACTACTCCTACTACTGCTCCCACAACTCACACTACCATTCATATTGCTGCCATTACTCATCAGTCTCGTAATATCAATGGAAGACTGTTGAAGGTTCTACAGAGAACCATTCTTATAAAGAACTACAGCAGTTCTTCTCCATATATATGAGGAAACTTTAACCCGACAAGAACCATTTAAGAAGACAAATGTCTTTGACTGTGAGCAAAGTGTGTTTTTGGTGCAGAGCAGGTGTGTGTTAATCCAGCCCTGTCCAAACAGACATATACAGGACACTACAGTTCTGCACTATATTTGGGTGCTGTATGTTTTTTGCTAGTGCACTATCTAGGGCACAGAAGCCATTTGGGATACAGCCAGACAGGGTGGGTTGGAGAAACGTGGTCTGAGAGAGTGGGCCTGGGAGAGGAACTCGAGTCTGTGAATCTCAGGAGAACCGGCTGAGCAGGACAGAAAGAAATATCACCTCTGGGTTCTACTCAGTACTGCGGTACCAACGGTGCGGACTAAATCCCGCAGTATGTGAGGAATGTGGATCATATGGAATATAAAGTGCACAAAATCCACTGTCCACCTTGTCCTCCTTGTCCACTTCGTCCCACCATAAGATTGCTTTGGAATATCTGGATGTTTTTTGAGGTCAAACTCTTTTTTTCAGAACTGCGGGGACAGTCCAGGCCCTTCACCGTCCCTGCACTGGTGGAGGCGTGTGTGGTGCAGGCAGGCGTTTAGCACCATGTTAATTGGTGGACTTTAAGCTTCCATAGCTGGACTGCACTGGGGTCACGGTTCTTTAACGCTGCTGGGTGGTCCGGGAGCTTGTGTGCCAATTTCTGAGAGTTCCCTGTTGACATTTGTTCTCACTATCTCTCCTGCAACGAGACACTGACCTCAGTCCAGTGGGCGAGCGAGAGACGAGGAGGAGACAGAGGCAGCCCTGACTGATCAAATTACTGGGGAGAGAGAGAGAGTGAGAGAGAGAGAGAGAGAGAGAGAGAGAGAGAGAGAGAGAAACAGACAGACAGACAGAGAGAGACAGACAGACAGACAGAAACAGGGAACCATAGAGAGAAAGAATAGAAAGAGATGCAGAGGGAGAGAGAGGGGGAGGGAGAGAGAGAGAGAGAGAGAATATAGTCCAGGCATGTGGTGTTTGACCCTGTGGTCTCTCTCTCTGCTACAGGCTGGACACCACCACTCCTCTCCCGAGTGGTCTGACCTTTCCCTCAGCTGTCCCTCTCAATCAGGCGGCAGCAGTGTGGCTTCTGACTCACTCAGCTTAGAACCAGCAGAGAACAACGGAACGTCCACAGACAACAGTCTGAGTCAGGAAGGATACACCATTCCCAGACTGGTGGAGAATGCATGAACCTCAGAGCATCTCCTGCTTTACAGAACCACAGTATGAACATGGTACACTGAATCAGAACCCAGAACCGTGGTCTGTACCGTACTGCCAGCCGTGCTGCAGTCCTCCACGCTGCTTCCACATCTGAGTAACCGAGAGGAGTGAGAGTCATTCGCTTACACCTTCTGAATCACGGTTTCGATACGTTTTCAATGAATTGGCCGACCCGAACCCACAGCTGTGATTCTGCGGGTCAGAGGGAACAAGGCAGACCTTCTCCAGCGTGGTCATTCAGACGGGTTACACCATATGGAGCAGATGCCTACAAACAGTACTTGCATCTGCAGGATCCGGATACAGCAGAACAGCCAGAGAGCCCCCCTCCCTCCCTCCCTGCTCAGGCAGCCCACTGCGGAGAAAAGCCGCTTCTTCATACCTCAGCGTTATCATCCCATTAGACATGGGCTCACATGTAGAGCAGCGGGAGTCTATTATCCTGCTGACTCCGTTTAAAGCCCCCCTCACACGCTGCGGCAAATCCCTCCGCCAAAATTATCTGACCTTATTCCACACGAGCTGCTCCTCAAAGAGAACCGCCTTATCAATCACTTAACCAGGTGTTTGTGCTCCGTGAAAATACAGCAGATGCCGGACAGAAAAGAGTCCTAATCCCCTTAAAGTGCATTAGAACTTTGTGAACAGTGGAGAACCACCTCAAAGGAGCGATCAGAACCTTCTCCATCACCACACACACACACACACACACACACACACACACACACACACACACACCAAATATATTCAATCAGCCAGTGTTTGGTGAGGCTGAAGTTACTTTTCTGTTATTTTAATGAACATGTCCACCTTAAATGGTGCAACCCTCCCAGAACCACATACCTAATTCGGTGCAGTAGTTTCAGGTCCACATACATAATTTGCCGTTCCACCTTAAATGTCGCCCAGTTCCACAACCACACACCCAATCTGTCATTCCACCTTACACAATATTAGGCAGGTGGTTTTAATGTTATGGCTAAGGGAGGGTTGAGCTGAACTATCTCTTTACAAACAGAGAAACTTGGAGAACCTTGAACTTGTTCCAGCAGGCACGAGACTCAGCCGACGGGTTCTTTCCTTTTCGTTAAAACTGGAAACTGAAGCGACGTGCTCAACCATTCTGAATCTACAAGCATCTACATGTTCCTCCTGTTATCTGATCTCGGCTCTGATCCTCTTCACGGGAGAGCGCCAATGAGCCGAAGCATGGAGTGAGTAGGAGTCTATTATCTAGAACTGTGAGGAGAACAATGAGAGGTGGCTCAGATAAGACGTCTTTTTAAGAGAAATGCACCGCTGACGTCTGGACCTCTAAAAGCTCCCCGCAGACAGTTATTCCACCTAATGCTTGAGGAGACACTGCCTGATACCGGACCCACTGTCACCATCAGAGTTCTAAGAAGTTCTGAGAACATTCTGGATCTGAAATGGGTTTTACCATCATCAGGAATCCATATATATATATATATATCAGAACTCTGCTGAAAAAAAACCAGCTCAAGATAAGCTTCTACTGAGAGATGGTTTCAGATGGTCCAAGCTGGTCTTTGATGGTGACCAGCTGGTTAACCCGCTCTTCACCAGTATAGACTATGGTGCACAGTTTAGTCTTGCTGGTCATGCTGGTTATGCTTGTTGACCTGTGAGTACACGCTGGTCGACCACCATGGCCATAATGGTCAGCTGGGTGATGTTGGTCATGCTGGTCAAACCCCAGCTCTGAATGAGTTCAGCTCAAGCCTGTGGAGTTCCTCAGAAAGTACAGGTTAAGGAGAACGAGCTTGAGATGCTGTCAGAATGGCTTCACGGTGGTGCTGATCCAGCTGTAGCCCAATTAATACACCACACCCAACAGGCTCCTTTCCGGACAATGAACCCCCGAGAACTCCCGTCCCGCAGCCGAGAACAGGAGCAAAACACTCCGACTGCTACGTCACCATTCAATTTTAACTCCAGGTCAGAAGAAGAAGGTCAAAACCATGTGACGTCAGGCTCTGAGAAAGAGTGAGTGTGTGAAATGGACACGAATTCAAACTCAGAGCACTCTGTAACCCAATCACACCAGTCTCTCACCTCAACAGCAGACCAGCAGGCCCCAGAAGGTTCCTGGAACATTCTCTAAGGGCTCCGAGACGCCACCTCTTCAACACCACCCTGAAGCCGTGCTCCCGCCAGCCTGGAATGATACATGCTAATGCAGGACACCGAGACAAATGACCTGTTTGGAGTATCGCCATTTGTAACAGCATGTTTGGCTCATAGATGTCTCACCTGTGGAGTTGAGAAGGTAGACAGAGGTTGACTTACTGTGTCTCTCTGTCTGAGACACTGTCCTCGGTTCATATACAAGGCCGAGAGCTTGGGATGCACAGAATATTCCGCATCCAAAATGACTCATCGGAAAATGGGAAAAAGCACGAATTGATACTGAACCGTGACGCTTATGACGAGCGAGAGAACATGTTGTCTGTGTGGAAGAGCTCAGATCAACGAAATTGACAAGTACCTCCAATAAGACCTCAGTCGTCCAAATGTTTCTTTTCCTTTGGTTTCAGGTTCAATTTTATTGCTGAAGCTGAGTTTACATTGAAAGGCACTGACCAGCGGTCACTGTGCCCAGTGCAGAGTGTGGGCTAGAGGGGCTATTGGGGTGTCTGAAGTGATGAAGCTCCAGCCAGCACCACTGGGATGAGCTGGAGTGACAGAACTAAACATCTCACAGACATCAGTAACTGACCGCACTGATGCTTTCACTGATGCTTTAACGGGCTGAATGCAATAAAATCATCCTCACAGCAATGTTCCAGCATCAATAGTAAGCAAATGAGGGCAAACCCCTGGCTAATCCCCTTGACCCCTTGACCTCTCCGGAGAATGGGGTGTCCACATACTTTTGGACAGATGACGAATAGTGTGTAAATGTTTTGTCCCTTTAATTATTGCTTTCATTTGAAGAAAAACTGAGAAGAGTCAGCCGAAGCAAACGGTCTGGACGCCACCAGCTTTTTAATTAATGTGTCTGATTAAAGTTAGACGTTCTCTCTGTTCCAGATTCACGCAGAGTTCAAGCCCCATCTGTTCCCCTGCAGTGTCCAGAAGCCACGACTCATTTATCACGGCCTCGTCCACACGGCGACGGGAAAACCACAACACGCAATTCCCAAAGCCCGGAGACAAAGCAGCGGGACAGGACTGGATCAGACTGAATGCTGGACCTAACATCAGACATATAAATAACCGCACCCATTACTGACACAGATGTGCAAATGCACACACACCCAGCTTGTCTAGTCCCTGTAGAAAGTACTGCCAATAGAATAGGACTCTCTGGAGCAGATAAACAAGCATGAACCTATTAGATCAGATGCAGCAGTGCAGTGTTTAAACACTGTGTCCACTCACTGTCCACTCTATCAGACACTCCTACCGAGTGTCTCCACCTTGTAGATGTAAAGTCAGAGACAGTAGCTCATCTGTTTCTGCAGTTTGTGTTATCAAAAATATTAATGTGTATGAAATTTAATTTAACTGTATTAAGTGATTGGACCCCTATGATCACCATCACTTTAGATGTTTGACAGAATCCACAGAATCCAGAGCTCCACATCAATTTCAGAACAAATCGAAACAGAAACCGATAAAAACCACTGGCAGGTGAACAGCACTCATCTGGTTCCAGGGTCTCCAGTGGACGGGTGGAGATATCAGTCAGTAAGTGGACAGTCAGTTCTCGAAGTTGTTGCTGAAACAGGAAAATGAGCATAAGAACCTGACACACTTTTTTTACCATGTAATGTTCTAGACAACTGAGTCAGAACATCTCCAGAACAACAGGCAGGTCACGTGGGGTGTTCCCTGTGTTCAGTGGTCAGTACCTACCAAAAGTCTTCCAAGGAAGAATGACCAGTGAGCTTGTCCGAAACCAAGGAGAAGCAGCAGTGTTGAGTAAGCAACCGCTGACACAAACATGCTTTTTCCTCTTTCCCGTGGTTCTCCTCCTCCTCGGGCTCATTAGGGCTTCCTCTATGAAAGTTCTCATGGTCCAGGCCTGGTTCTTGTGACCACAGGCATGTCCGTGGCGGAGCCACCCAGCGTGTGCTTGGAGTCCCTCTCACACCCTCTGTTTTTTAAAGGTCACTGGAGAAAAGCCCAAAAACCCACGCAGCTACATTCCTGCCTTCATGTTCCGTGTGGATGGGAGACGTTATTGCTTTAAAGTGACAAAGCAGCGAGCAGATCGAAAAGAAAGAGGAATGACCACAATGACCACAAGATGCAGCTCAAATCTGTCACATCACCCAACTCTGTAACACCCAACTCTGCGACACCCAACTCTGTGACACCCAACTCTGCGACACCCAACTCTGTGACACCCAACTCTGCGACACCCAACTCTGTAACACCCAACTCTATGACACCCAACTCTGTGACACCCAATTCTGTAACACCCAACTCTGTAACACCCAACTCTGTAACACCCAACTCTGTGACAACCAACTCTGCGACAACCAACTCTGCGACACACAACTCTGTGACACCCAACTCTGCGACACCCAACTCTGTGACACCCAACTCTGTGACACCCAACTCTGCGACACCCAACTCTGTAACACCCAACTCTGTAACACCCAACTCTGTAACACCCAACTCTATGACACCCAACTCTGCAACACCCAACTCTGCGACACCCAACTCTGTAACACCCAACTCTGCGACACCCAACTCTGTAACACCAAACTCTGCGACACCCAACTCTGTAACACCCAACTCTGTAACACCCAACTCTGTGACACCCAACTCTGTAACACCCAACTCTGTAACACCCAACTCTGTAACAACCAACTCTGTGACACCCAACTCTGTAACACCCAACTCTGTGACACCCAACTCTGCAACACCCAACTCTGTAACAACCAACTCTGCGACACCCAACTCTGTGACACCCAACTCTGTGACACCCAACTCTGTAACAACCAACTCTGTGACACCCAACTCTGTAACACCCAACTCTGTAACAACCAACTCTGCGACACCCAACTCTGTGACACCCAACTCTGCGACACCCAACTCTGTAACACCCAACTCTGTAACAACCAACTCTGTGACACCCAACTCTGTAACACCCAACTCTGTAACAACCAACTCTGTGACACCCAACTCTGTAACACCCAACTCTGTGACACCCAACTCTGCGACACCCAACTCTGTAACACCCAACTCTGTAACACCCAACTTACAAACCATATTTGTATTATTTTGTTATTCATTTGTGTCTATTTTGTCAAATCTATTGTTGTTTTTGTTTCTAATTATTCGTCAGTTGTATTAACGACTGTTTCTACTCCGTTTTTTTAAGTGTGTTCGTTGTTTGTCTGTATGATTAAATCTCGCTCCTCTAATGATTCGTTTGTATTGTGGGTTTGTGATAAACGCCGTTTCCGGGCTGAAAGTGAGGTGGAGATAAAGGTCAGTGCAGTGAGTGCCGAGCTCGTTAGTGCAGGTTTCCCTGCAGCAGGCGCGTCTCAGCTGATTGGTTATTAGTGAGGAGGAGGGAAGTGTGTGAATGTGAGCGATGGACTGGTTCCAGCATTCCCAGCACATGCTTTAACCGTGCTTCCGAGCGGACGCTTCCCGTGTTACAGGGAGAATATCAGCTTTACAGCCGGACTCCACTCCGTCCGGCAGTCAGCTCTGCGGGATATCGCATCACATCAAACCCTGCCCAGAAAATGTTTACAATCCCACCACTGCTTCAGATACACCTCCTCTGATATCCTCCCTCCCTCTCTCCCTCTCTCCCTCCCTCTCTCCCTCTCTCCCTCTCTCCCTCTCTCGCTCTCTCGTTCTCTCTCTCACTGGACGGAATCTGTCAGAGACTGTGGACGGAGGTTTCCAGTCTGCATGTGATGGGTGTTGAGGCCCTCAGGTGCTCCACGTTCTTCTCTTTGACAGTTAAGACTGAGCGGGAATGTGGACCATCTGGGGGCCCTGAGGACATTATTATTATTGTTTTAATCATATCGTTGGACGATGTTGTCCCGGGAATAATTGCATCATTAATAAATTGTCGTTTTAAGAGCAGTGTATATATAATAATTTCACCGGCGGAGACACAGTCATACTGCTCCTAACAGTGGAATTCCTGTCCACCTGGGATTGGGCTGGAAGGCCGGATCGGAGAGGACACGAAGGGAGGGACTACTTCAGAGCCACATCAAACGCGGCTCCTAATTGGCTGGTGGGATTGCACCACCCAGGCCACAGACGCCAATCATACCACAGGAGAGGCTGCGTCAGGCCGGCTGGTCAGATGGAACGCAGTGGAGGATCTGTCGACACGTACGTGCGCCGTGTGTTTTCTCCTCCCTGCTTTGTGGGAAAGCATTAGGAAAGAGTTTATTGCTCCCATATTTCAGACGGACGCGTCCAACATCAGGCAGCGCGGACGAGTCCATCACAGAAACGGCTGAACAGAACTATAAAATACACACCCATCAGCCAGAACATTAGAACCACCATACAGGAGCACCGCGTAGTTCATCTGTTTCTCTGCTTACTCAAACAGGGACACTGGATCAGACACAGCAGAGCTGCTGGAGTGTTTAAACCCCTCAGTGTCACTGCTGGACCGAGAACAGTCCACCAACCAGAAACGTCCAGCCGACAGCGTCCTGTGGGCGGCGTCCTGTGAGCACTGATGAAGGACTAGAGGACGACCAACACAAAATGTGCAGAAACAGATGAGCTTCTGTCTCTGACTTTACATCTACGAGGTGGAGACACTCGGTAGGAGTGTCTAATAGAGTGGACAGTGAGTGGACACAGTGTTTAAACACTCCAGCAGCACTGCTGTGTGAAGACTTTTCTAACAAAATGGCTTTTCGTACTATTTCAGGAACCACAAGTACTTTCTACTGAACTCCAGTTTGAAGTCATGCAAACAGACACTGCGACAGAGACACTCGTCCAGCTGATCACCGCTGCCTTTAATGAGGACAGACAGATTTCAGGACTGACCAGCTGCCCAACACTCTCTCTCTCTCTCTCTCTCTCTCTCTCTCTCTCTCTGTTACTTTCTCTCTTATGAGCATGTCTCCCTCATTCTCTTCATCTCTTAACTCCGCCCCCAGTGAGGTAGAGGACGAGATGCTGAGAGTCTTCACACATCGCTGCCAATGGAAATGGACATTCATCACCGTAGCAACACAGAGAGCAAACTGCACCACGTCCCATTCTGCTCACAACAAATCACCACCACGCACAACACCCTGCACACCACCACGCACAACACCCACTACTCCACACACACCACCTCACTCACCACCACACACACACCACTCCACACACACCACACACACATATCACTCCACACACCACCACACACCCATCACTCCACACACACCACTTCACTCACCACCACACAAACATCACTCCACACACCACCACACACACATCACTCCTCACACTCCACACACACCACACACATAAATGATGCTCAAACAGAAACTGCAGATCATTTTAGAGAAATCTCAGTCGGAGAAATGTCACTTTTATGTTCAGCCGTAAAAAGTCCAACAGGTTCTCATACTGCGGGGTGAAGGAACCACAAAAAACAAATGGCTGCAACCAGAACTTCAGTTCCATTAGTCAGCGTTCCCAGATTACGGCGGATCAAACATTCCCTCCACTGCGCGTCTCTGCAGGGAGATATTTGTGTACATTTGAACTGCCTCCTCAAATTAGTCCCGCCGGTCAATTTACCTCGGAATAATGAGAGCTGCTGCATCGGAGCGCAAAATTAGAAAAGCGAGGAACATTCTGCTTCTCAAAACATCTACAGAACCCTCAATTCCACTCACACTGCCACTGCTGTACTAGTTCTTCAGAGAACCGATGTATGGAACCAGAGGTGCATAAATGTTTAAAGAACCTCCCCTTTATTTAAATTGCTGTGGAAATTTTACATTATATGAAGGTTCTTTATGTCCTTGCAATATTCTCCACATTCTCTGCTGTTCTGTGGGGAACCATGTTCTGATAAATGAGATGCCAACAGGAAGAACCTCCATATAATGTTAAAGGAATGAGCAAGACATTGGTGTAGATCCAAATCAGGAAGCAAAGGTACTTTACATCTATACAATGTTCTTTATTTTTCAAACATGGTTCTCTGGGGTTCTTTAGAGAACAATGCTTTTGGGCAATAAAGACCAAGAACCAATTTAAAGGTTAAAGTACCTAATCATAATGTAAAGGTGCTAAGAAGAACCTTCCATTTCCATTAGCTGAAGGCTTGTCTCATTAAAGGAAAGCGCCTGAGATGTTCCACCATCGCAGCTTCCAAAAAGTCAGGGGTCAGAGTCTGCGCCGAGCAGGATGGGCAGAGACCCCATTAGGCTGCAGCTTTCCCTGGGGTCCTCCTGTCCAGATGGTCTGTGGGATGCAGCCGAACCCGGTGGACCAGACTGCAAGAACAGATGGAGTGAGGCTCTCTCACCATCCCCCTCATCCACCAGAGGCTTGGGATTGGCAAAGTGGACAAAAATGTCCCATCACGATCCCACAAAGTTCTATATCAATGATATGGGGTCCAAGCACTGGAGGAGACACTACTCAGATTAATGGAATAAAGTATTAAAATGAATGAAGACAAGAGCCATCACCCCCAACGAGACATTACCCTCAGAGGGACACCACCACAATGGAACATCACAGCCAAGGAGACATTACCCACAATGAGACATCACCCCCAAAGAGACACCACCAACACAATAGGACATCATCCCACTGAGACACCACCACAATGAGACATCATCCCACTGTATCAGATGTGAAATACATATTAAAGTGGCCCAAATCGGAACCAAAAACGTCATATTCGTCACTCGTGTGGACGAAGCCGTGGTACCTTTATCGGTAAACTCTGTCTGAATGTAAATTCATTTACGCATCAATTCGGAATAATGCACGTCCTACAGACCACCGGACACTGGATCCTTCATTTGGTGCTACAGAAGAACAGAGAGCCTCACTGCCCTCCGTCCCGCCGGGACGTCTTTATGACCTGAACAGAAGCTTTAAAAGGGAATGCATCTGCTTCGTATTGATTTTCACACGCACCCTTCAGCCACTGCTGTGACACGCCTGGATGTTCCTCACACTAGTATTGTTTATCGTACGTTCCAGCTGGATCAGCACCGCACTGCTGAGGTCTTACTCTCCAAACACACTCTGATCATCTGCAGCTTTTAAAGGAGATCTTAAGAGATGATTCCTTTTGAGTTCTGAAGAATGTCTTTATGGACAATTCCTAAAGAACCACTTTTTGGTTCCATAACAGCTTATTGAAGAACCATGGTTAAAAAAAAAACTCAATTTTTTAGTGGATTGCTAATTAAAGAACCTCTTTAGGGTCTGTAAAGAAGCTTTCAAATGATATTTTTAAAACCTCTACAGAAGGTTTTAAGTTACTTTTGGTTCTCTAAATAATGTTCTAATGGATGACTTTCTATAAAAACACTAGTTCTTTCCCATAAAGAACTTTCTAACTGATGGCTCTTTAAAGAACCTCTTCCACTTTAGTAACCTTATAATGGAAGGTTCTTTAAAGAACCGTTTTTACAAAAAAATGTACAGCTCTTTAAAGAACTATTTTTGGCTCCAAACAGAACATTTCAACATTCTGTAATTTAAACAACCACTTTGTTAAAGCTGGCCTTTTCTTTGCAGGGCTCTACAGAAACTGGATGAGCCTCATTATAATGCTCACATCCTTATTTATCTGACCTTCTGCTGCCTGAGGACGTTCTAAATCCTTCTGAATGGACTGGAGGTCGGGGTCTCGGATTATAACCGCTGTGTTTGGGTTTCGAGGGCTGCTGGCTGGAGAGCAAGCCGTCCCGCAGGAGCCGTGGAATGTTTGAGGGCTTGAGGGACGATGTGCTGAATGTAACCCAGCACAGTGAGGAGCAGCGAGCGATTCCCAGGGTCGGGCTCTGCAGGCGGGGTCTGTGGTGATAAAACGATCGGCAGGGCTGAAGCAGGTGCTGCTGACACTGACCGTCTTACACCGTGAATAATGCAAATATTTACTGACTGTAGAAAATCAGGTTCTGACCACACACACAACAGCACGGTTCCGACTGAGGGGAGCGTGTTGGAATTCGGTGCTAAGCACTCGTACATCCCCAGAGTCTTCAAGGTTCAAGGACAACCAGCAGCCTTCACTATTTCCCACTCGTCAGTTACAGAGATTTACCATCGCAGCCAGTCAGGCTTCCTTCAGCCTGATCTAAAAGGAGAACCAAAAACAACAGAACCTTCAACTTTCAGCTCATAACAAGAAGTGGAACCTCGTGCAAACTCCCACCCTGAAGGCAAAGGTACTGTGCTGGAGCACCTGCTCAAACAAGGGTATTCAAAAGAGTTTCTCCTGCTTTTGTTGGAGTAACCATCTGTAATGTCTGCTAGATTCTGGAACATTGTTGTGAGGATTTGATTGCATTAAGTGAGGAGTATTAGAAAGGTCAGGATGTGGAAATGATCACCACCCCATCTCAACCCAACATCCCACACGGGAGCAGATAAGAAACTAGTTCCCAGCCCCAGATATCAGATCTACAGATGTCTCAGAAAACGAACTACAGTAATGAAACCAAGATCTCGTGTTCTTTAGGTTCCACCTTCATGGACTTAAGTGAAGAATAAAGAGTCAGGAGGCAGTTTTGGAATTTGGTGTCTCACATCCCTGCACTTCCTGTCGTCAGAATGAGTGTGTGGACCGTATGGACAGTAAAGAACATTGATAAAGGTCATTGTAGCATAATGTTTATCAGTGTATTTGTTGATTATTCACGTCCTGATGAGATACTGATGTAATTTTTCACCCAAAGGGTCCCATTACGAGCAGCTCTTCTCTAGAGAACCTCAGCGGTCAGTACACTAGTCAGCTCCAGTTCCTCCATCTCCAGACACCCTGTGCAGGCTGTTTGTTTACGAGCCACAGGGCCTCGCTGTAATGTTGCGACAGGTGTAATAGCGAATAAGGGATTGTAGTTCTTCATCACAGTGATTATAAATCAGCAGACGGCTGCCTGGAAGGACAGAAAGCGAAATAAAGGCAGAGAAATGTAGCAACTGAAAGAGCAAATCTGTGGACAGAGAAACGACAGGCTGCAGGTTCTGCTGACACGTTTCAGGAATTATTCATTCCATTATGAAACACCCAGCAGCTCGGAACGTTTCCCAAAACACTACCCAAAAAAGTCGTATTCTTCACCTCGCCTCCCAGCGTAACCGTGGGGATAGTGTGCACCGATCTGCTCAGGAGCCGTCACTCCACAGCGATCGACCAATGAGCCGTGACGCGACGTCCTCGGGGGCTCTGAACATCGCCAGCTGCAGAGCTGTTTAGCAACTGTAAGAAACAGCGACCCTGCAGCTGCAGGAAACTCTGATGCAGCCGGAACAGTGAGATGTTTAGGTCAAAACCTTTAGTGAGATAACAACACACTGTCCCACACATTACAGTGTCAGCATCCACTATGAATTTATCGGTATCCAATAGGACCCACCAAACCCACCAGACCCATTAAACCCACCAAACCCACCAGACCCATCAAACCAACAGGACCCATCAAACCCACCAGACCCATCAAACCAACAGGACCCATCAAACCCACCAGACCCATCAAACCAACCAGACCCACCAAACCCACCAGACCCACCAAACCCACCAGACCCATTAAACCCACTAGACCCATCAAACCCACCAGATCCATCAAACCCACTAGACCCACCAAACCCACCAGATCCATCAAACCCACCAGACCCATCAAACCCACCAGACCCACCAAACCCACCAGACCCATTAAACCCACTAGACCCATCAAACCCACCAGATCCATCAAACCCACCAGACCCACCAAACCCACCAGACCCATCAAACCCACCAGACCCATCAAACCCATGAAACCCAGTCTGAATCACTGTTCATATCTGAACTGTGTATTTATGCAGGGAATTCTGAGTATTGGATGGAGTTCCCCTTCAGAAAGTCCCTTCTCTCTGGCTCAGCTGTGCGATGACATCGCTCACATCGAACAGCTGGAGTTTCGGGAACAGCGCTTGCTACTACAGCACTCCCAAGCATCATAAACGGGTTGCCATGACAACGGTATTAAACAGCATCCCTGTTATGCTGCATGAAGTCTTTAGAAAGTCAGACTAAGTAGTTCTTGTAGTCCTTAGTGTGTGTGTGTGTGTGTGTGTGTGTGTGTGTGTGTGTGTGTGTGTGTGTGTGTGTAGTGTATGTGTGTGACTGCGTGTATGTGTGTATATGTGTGTGTAGTGTGTGTGTAGTGTATGTGTTTGAGTGCATGTATGTATGTGTGTAGTGTGTGTGTGTGCGTGCGTGTGTGTGTGTGTGTGTGTGTGTGTGTGTGAGAGAGAGAGAGAGAGTACAGTAATGCAGTGTGTTCACACACCGAGTTCTCGGCTCCTAATTACAGGGTTGGATTACACTAACAGCGCTGCTGCTGCCGGTAATGTCATGTGAGCGGCTGAGGTATCCCATAATTCCAGACCACTTAGCGTCGTTAGATGTAGTGGGGCGGGAAAAAACAAAAACAAGTTTTTTTTGTGAATCACCAGCAGCAGGAATGTCCGAGCGAGGCCTTTCATTTCCTTTGTGTCTGTAATCTTCTACGAGACCCAGCTGACTCCGGCCTCCGAACACCAGTGGGCAGACTAAACACCTATTTTTAGGCCAGGAAGCCTCTCAGACTGTGTCTCAGTCCTCAAACGAGACGAGGACACTTCATACACACTACATGTCCAAATACTTATGGACACCCCTTCTAATGAACACATTCAGCTACTTTAAGCTGCAGCCATTGCTGGCACAGATGTGCAAATGCACACACAGCTTGTCCAGTCCCTGTAGAGAAGTACTGCCAACAGAACATCCCAGAAGTTCTGTATGGAGCTCCATCATTCCAGAGAACACGGTTCCACTGCTCCGCAGCTCAATGCTGGGGGTCCACCTGCTATCAGACATGGAGACAACAGAGTCCTGTTTGTTTATCTGCTCCAGAGAGTCCTGTTCTATTGGCAGTACTTCTCTTAGCTGTGTGTGCATTTGCACATCTGTGTCAGCAATGGGTCCAGCTTAAAGTAGCAGAACCTGTTCATTTGAAGGGCTGTCCATAAATATTTGGACATGAGCTATAATAAGCGATTTTCCTGAGCTGTTCCTTTAACTCTTCTGCTGAGAGCGTGTGCTGTACGTGTCCGTCTAGCGGAAACCACGCTAGCGCTGGGAACCCGACCGCAGGCCCTCAGAGCAGCCAACGAGAAAAGCCTCCACTTCCGTCTGTCTGGCCTGTGGGCGCTCGGCCTGGACACGGCACTGCGGCTGGAGTGAGTGAGCGAGAGCAGAGTAATGAGTCTCAGCAGGGCTGAGTGGAAAGCCTGTGCACGAGACAGCTTTTAATGACCGCTGTGTGGACCACACGGTCCACTGCCCACCCCACCTGTCCACAGGACGAACCTGCAGAGAGGAACGCTGATGGTCAGGTGGCACAAAAGCCCGTACGATGCAGAGCTCAGGCTCAGGCTGGACAGTCTGAGGTCAGATTTTTAAGACAATGTTTTTTTAAACTGAAACCAGTTTAGACAACGACCTTTAGCCACACAGGACCCTGCATGCATCCCTCCATCATCACAAATATATTTGATAACATCTGAATTATATATTTTCCACACACTGCCTTTAGGGCAGCAGATATTTATGTATAAAAACAAAGAAATACATCTATCATATAACTTAACTTGATCATCTGTCAGAATTATTACATAAATGTATACATTTAATATAGATACATATTATGTAGATAAACAGATTATTTCCCCCTAAAAATCATTCATAGTCGTGTGTTTTTTTGTGAGGACTAATATTTTTCTCATATTTTTTTAAACTAAACAATAATTCCATTTTATTGAGAGATGATTTTACAAACCTGTTTGGGTCAGAAATCCTCTCAAAGCTATACTGAAGCACCATTTCCATTAAATATTTACTGTTTAACACATTCTCCAGCCGAGATCCTGAACCATGTAGCCCATGTGGACCACATGCTGCCCTCAGGGCAGCTGATTTTAGCTGAGCCTCCAACTACAAACACATAGATCACAATTTACAACTGATATAAATGGCATGAATTTAAGGTTAAGACCGAACCCACTGTGAGTGACTTAACCAGCCAATCACGCAGAGAATTTTGAAAAGCTGGTGAGGTTCCCCTGTAAAATCTCCAGTTAAGAGGTGATTTACGGGGAAATGCAGTTTTAAAGCGAGGGACCAGTGCTACGGAGCAGGTCTGTAAAACCCAGCTCTTTTGCTGCTCATCAAAAGGAGAGGTTTAAAGGTTAATCTGAGTCGGAGAGGAAAGGCCCGTTCAGCAGGCCGGCAGGAAAAGCCGCGGGCCGGAATGCTTTATCATGGTAATGCACCTGGAGACGGATAACGGAGAGGAGCGGGAACAAAACGTCAGCCGTATGAGGAGCACTATCCCGCTCACAGGACGGACCGTTGCTGTTTCCGTGGCAATAACACTGTTACTAAGCTGGTTCAAACCAACAGTAACATTAATGAGAATTAAACTGACTTGTGGCTGTAAATTACAGCAGAACATCGCTCAACAGCAGAATAAAACGAGAACTGCAGTCAAATCATTGATGACCAATGGAAGCTGAAACGGGATGATGGTACCAGGTTTAGTGAAGCCTCTATACAGGTTTAGTCCAGGATCTCTGAACCCTGTCGGTGTGAACTGTGTGTGTGCAGAGCGTGAGAGTGTACGCTGACAGGTGGACAGTTCTGTCCAGCTGCATAAATAACCGCAGCATTCTGGACGGCTGGACAGAACGAGTCTATTAGCATCGCAGGCTACAGGAAAGGAAACGCTTCGTCTTGTTTCAGGAGGGCCGCGGTATGTGACCTCAGCCTCCACGCTCCGAGTGCGATTATGGATGACCGCAGTGAGATCTGACCACTGCCTGTCAAAAATTCCAGACCAAGTTCGGGCATCCTTGACCCCTACTAACCTTCAGGCACAATACCAAGCAGCTACACACCGTCAACCATGAAAAAGTGAACAATTATTGATTAGATTATTGACAGACTGTTAATTATAAACAAACCACTATGAGGTGAATATGAGTATGGCAGAATAAAATCAGAGCTCATTATATAACTGCAATGTTATTATCAATATAATCCATCAATAAATTTGGTGATTAATAATGTAAAATCCTTTTAAGAATCTAAATGACACAGGAAAAAGTACTTTAGTGTATCTTACATTCTTTAGAGGTGTTACAATTCTCAAACACAAAAAGCACCATCTAAAATTGACATTATGTGATTTCCAATTTTCCAGTAAAGAAAATATACAGCTATATAATGTTCATATGATCCACACGCTCATTCTGACAGACTGTAATACACTACAGGAAGTGTAGGGGGCGCTCTATAACACTCTATAATGTTCATATGATCCACACGCTCGTTCTGACAGACTGTAATACACTACAGGAAGTGTAGGGGGCGCTCTATAACGCTCTATAATGTTCATATGATCCACACGCTCATTCTGACAGACTGTAGGGGTCAATATGGCTTGAATAGTTTAGTTTAAAATGGTTTGCTGTAGCTGTAAAACTCTGCAGTCACAGTGTCACCAGTGATGAGCAGTTGTAGTTCATAAAGCAGAGATACAGTGAGAGTCAGTGAGCAGTGTGTGAGTGTATTCCCTTGAGTGCAATCGTGTAAGCAGGCCTCCTTCCGGCCCTTCAGTTCTGCACTGATCTTCCAGCAGTAGAGAAAGCGTCTCTGCTCTCGCGCTCTCGCTCATAAACGCCTCCTCACAGCTTCTCGCAGTCGTAGAACAGTAACCTGCGATGACATTCATCATGAACCTCTCCACCACAAACGGGGCCATAAACAACGTCTTCAGACGGGAAATCGGTCTCCATCGGGATCGGACCGAGGCACGGCGAGCCAGCCGTTCTCATTATCTGCCCCGCCGAGGAGAGCCAGCGTCAGGGGGAGGTCATCCGAGCACGAGCAGCAGGCCACGTCAAATGCAATTAGACGGCTCCTCTGCTGATCCCAGAGCACGATATGAGCAGATAAAGAGCCGTACTGTGGATTATACCGTCCTGCACTGTCAGAAGCGATCTCGTCCATTTAACCGTAATTTAATCTTTAATTTCTGATATTTTCAATGGTTGTATAAATAAATTAGGATCAATCAGTTCATTTCCAGACGCTGATTACTAGTTTCAGAGAGTCTGATCCGCTGAACTGGCCTTCTACTGGCAGGGAGGTATTCCAGGATATAAAGGACACTACAAACTTTTTCTTCCATCAATTCCATGAAAGAAATCACATCTAAAGGTCCCCTGTGAGATGAAAAAATCATGTATTAGATCAAAACAAACTTAAAATCAGATATATTACAAAATATCTATCGTTTCAGCTACAGCATGAATGAGTTCTGTGTTTAGCTCTTAGAACCTGAGATCCGCACTTAGTTACAAGCGGTTCCCTAGACTTCATAACTCAGAGAAACCTACAGACATGATAGATAGATCATAACACACTGCAGGACTGGCTTCTATGTGTGACATCATAAAAGTTCGTAATTCAGCTCGAAACAACTCAAATTGACTGGTTTCCAACTGAATTAAATCCCAGTTTAAAGGCCAAAGGAGCTTCCAGTGCATGTTTACTGCTCTGTCCACGTGAACATGATCAACCTGCATACAGACTCTGACTGATCAGAGAGAGGGGGCGGGGCTGATGAATAACACACCACCAGAGAATGACCCACCACCCACGTAATAGCTGTAGAAACAAGGAGGTGGTCATAATGTTATGGTTGATCACTTTGGAATGCGGCAGTAGAACAAACCTGGTGTCTAACTCCTCATCAGATGTTGCAATAACGTTACAGCACTTTGATGTTCTGCCCAAACAAACGAATAGAGCCCAGCAGGGGCTATAATCATATCTCAACCCTGCTGAAGATCTTCCATCCAGCCAGAAGGTCCCACAACAAAACAGCACCACCCCAACACCTGTGAGTCACACCATACGGATGGATAACTGTCCGTCATGTGACGGGTCAAATCACGGTTCTCACAATATGTGAATGAGCTGTAACTCAAGTGTTGCCTTGGCAACCACAAGAAAGAAAGGCCTTTTTCCAGCTCGCCATTCCTCGCTTCTTGTTTCCATGGTGCCTTCCCTACCTGCTGCCACAGAACACGATTTTCCTTCATGACGTTTCAATCATGAGGAACATGTCCAAGGCTCAGAAACTGCTCTCTCCCGTTTTCTAACAGAAAGAGCTTCTCAGAGATCAAAGCATAACCAGCGGTGAGGACTTCCGCACCTCTCCAGCCATTGGTCAGTCGGTTACTGAGGTTGATGCGGATTCGTGCTGCAGTCGCCTCTCCCTGTCTCACCGATGTTCTGTTCTTTCGTCGATTAAATGGATCAATCATCTTGTGTGCTGTGCTGCTTTTCTATCTACTAAGATACACTAAATTTCATACCGATATAATGTGATATAATACAGGTTCATGTTAATGTATCTAGTACGGAGGGTCCAATTCTATTGGCAGTACTTCTCTACAGGGACTAGGCTAGACTGTAAACTGTGTGTGCATTTGCACATCTGTGTCAGCAATGGGTGCAGCTTTAATGAGCTGAATTCTGAATTAGAAGGGGTGTCCATAAACACTCATCCTCACATGACGTCTTGTTTAACACAGGAGTGTGTTCCCGTCGCGGTGCGCTCGGCTCTTTAGGCACCAACATCTGAGTCGTCTGAAGAGCCGCTAAAGATGCTCTCCCAGAAATCTTCGTAATGAGATGCACTAACAGCCTTTAGAGCTGCCAATCACGGTGGTAAATATAGACCAGCAGCCTCAGCTATTACAGAGCGAGCGACAGAATCCAGGATGTTGAAATGCCCAAAGGACACAAAAACCTTCAGCTCTGCGAGCAAAACTTGTTCCAACACTAACAACAACTTCAAAAGCCTTCCGTCCTGGAAGGCTGAAGAGCGTCTTTGACAGCGAAAGTCACTCTGGTCAATAACTCGCTGTCCCTCACATTCAAAGAGCACAGATAAGCGGATCGTAACATATCAGTGTCGAATAGACGACCGACTGAAGCCACGACGTGCACCTTCATTCATCCAAAGGCTAAATGAACTGGATGGACTGGTGTAGAACTGACCACAGTGGTGTCTGACAGGAGCTGTAGCTCTTGGCTGGAGTCCTGAACCTCAGCAGGTCTCTTTCCCTCACTCCTTCTCTCTCTTCCACCAGACTAAACAGTCCGCAGGAACGAGTCAGATCTTGGGCAGCTGCAGGAAATGATTCACGTGGGTTCCTAGTGGAGATAATCAGCACCACAGCAGAGCGAACGTAACCCCCACATCTCGGCGCGAGACGAGTGACTAACGCCATCCCGAACATTACTCTCCGAGGAACTGATCTTTCAACTTTCTGCTTCCCACACTTCCTCTTTTGCTTGAGACAGAAGAGAGCTATACTGGAGCTATACTGGGGAAGTGTTTGCAGTTGGGCTGAGAGACCTTTGGAAGTTCAAAATCAACCTGAAGCTGACCTTTATCCTGCTTACATCAGAAATCTCTGAGGTACAGCTAAAGCATCATCCAGCATTTCCAGCATGTCCTCTGAACAGGCCTGCCTGCCGCACCTCCATGCCAGGAGATCTTCCAAGAATAAGTTAATAGGCTAATAACAAACATGCCTTCCACTGCCAGAGTGAGTGCTCTGCACATCAGTCTCCCCTGGATTAAGGTAACTGCTCAGGAGTTACAAAAGAAGGTTCAGTTCTTTCTGCAAGTCAGCAATTTTCAATATCCTAATAACCCAGACCTGGACCATAGAACAGACCAAACTGATTCCATAAAAGGTTCTCTTAGATTCTCCCAAGGTGCCACATAGGGTCATTAAAGTAAAGAGTTTTGGGAAAAAGAACCTTTCAAAGGTCTTAAGTAACGTAATATTGTATAAGTAACCTCAGTGAGATGTTTCTAGAACCATCTACCATCTCTGACATCGACTGGAAGAACGACGTTCCCACTCCTCCATGCGGAATTCTTTCAGCTCTGTGATGTTTCAGCGTCAGTCTTTGTACAGACGCTCTTCCGTTCTCCTCAAACCCCCTCTGATACAATAAAGATCTCATAGTGGTTTCTATGATGGAGAAATCTCCACACCCTGCTGCAGCAGAGCAGCTCCAAACCATCACACTTCCACCACCATGTTTCACAGCTGCTATGAGCTTCTTCTGCTCAAATGCTGTGTTTGGTTTGAGCCAAATATGTCTGTGCTCAAAATTAAACTTGTTTGGTCTCTTTCTGAGGTTAGAAGCTGCACTTAGACATCAACTGTGGTGAGAGCTTCCTGTAGATCCAGTGATTTTAGGATTGTTGGATCTACTCATATTGTAAAACTGATTCTTAAAAAACGTGGCTGTTATTTGCTCCAGCAAGATCCAGATGTATTTTTGTCATAATTAGAGAAAATATATGAAAAGCATTGCTTTGGTGTTGGTATCCATTCTTTCATTTTTACTTTGTGAGCAAAAGTCTTTCCAGAACTGTTGCAGTACTTGGTTACCAGCGAGAGAGATGTTCCACAGAATGGTGAAAAGATATTTCACTCAAAATCAGGGTCGTCAAAGCCCACAAAAGAGCAAAAGCACTCGCAGAAACAGTCTCTCAGTCTTTCTGAGTTGGCAAAAATTCTTTCTACACCAGGTCAACACGTTCCCACCATGCTTCCAAAATTGCAGTCATTTCATTTCCTTTCTTTTCATGTCTTGCGCAACTTTACAGCAGCCTAACACCTGCATATGCAGGCCCCTGGCCGACCCCATGCCTAACCCTCCACGAGCCTCCCTGCACCGGCCAGTGCTCCAGGATGAGGAGCCTGTGCTGAGGATATGCAAAAACCATTAGCCATCTGACAGTCCATGGCCCTTTCGGTTTTTCCATAGGAAGTCTGCTCTCATTTTCTTCTCTGAGTAAACAGAATGTGCTCCAACCACCCCAGCGTTCCAAGGCAAAGCAGAGAGCTGGCGGCAGGTCCTCAATCCTCCTTCCAAGGGTCTGCTTTTCAAAATCAGATATGGGGGTGTAGGCCAAAAGCACTCATGAAAATAAAAACAGAGCAAGAGAAAGTGTGAGAGCGAGAATGTTCTGCTCTCTCTGCCGTGGAAACTTTATCTGAGAGCAGCTTTGGAGCACTTGTCTGAGGAAGACTGGATCTCAGAACAGAAGGGGAAGATCCTGATTTGTTTCACACAGAGATACTTCATGTGAAACCGGGTCTTGAATCTTTGGCGTGAGACTCGGGTCTCTGGCGTGAGAGTCTTAGTTCGAGACTTGAGTCTCTGTTTAGTCTTAAATCAAGTCTTACATCTCAAGGTTGATAGTCTTGAGTCTTTAGGTTGCAAGTCTGAGATGAGTCTCAAGTCTCCAGAGCGCATGTCTTACAGATACAGTGAGTCTGAGCCAGATCCAAGTGAGGTCTGGAGACTCTGTAGTGCGAGTCTGAACTGGGTCCCAAGTCTCTGGTGTAAGATCAAGTCTTGGGTATTCTAGTCCTTGTTGAGTCCTGAGTTTACAGACGCATGTCTGAGTCAATTCTCTAATGTGTGAGTCAAAAGTCTCAGGGGATGGAGTCCAAGACTTTAGCCTCTATGTGTGAGTATGAGTCAACTCCTGTGTCTCTGGGGTGTGAGTCTGAGTGCAGCCTCACTCTAGAGTGAGCATCTTGAGGTAACTCCTGAACCTCTGGCCAGTGGATCTAGAGGCTCAGCAATGGGAGTCTGAGTGAAGCCCTGAGACTCTGTCAGAGTTGAGCTCAGGATTCGGAGGTTAAAGGAATATAAATGAGCACATTATTTACTGTAACTAATCTATAATTTAAGACTCGTTATTTGAAATTGCATGTAAACAATCTCCGCTGCAGGCTGCAGGACGAGGGAATTAGAGTAACACCTGACTGTAGCAAAGCTGAGAGGTAAGGTAACAAATGTAGGGTTGGAAACAAATGGTTTTATTGATTTTCTTATTTCAGGTTTGTCTCGGTTAACTGGTGGCTCAAACCACACTTCTAATTTCCAACCACGAGAAGTTATGCGCTGCCTTTTTCCGTGTTTCCATTTTTTTCCAGGAGGCGAGTTTGATAGTTCCATAAAGCAGAACATTTGGGCAGAGTTATTGTCCTGTTGTGGCTCGGGAGGGAATTATTAGTCTCTGCTGAGAAGTACCAAACTTTAAGAGCATGCAGGCCATTACTTCTAGCTTCATGTTGTCTCCATAGTGATAAATTATTCAGTTTTCCGCTTGCTCATTCTCTGACCTTTTCTACGGGTAGCAACTCCGATCCTCCGCATTTCCATACTAACAATGGGGGTCGCGTGAGAAGTGGTTAACCTCTGGACCCCAGGAGGATAAAAGTCAAGCCAAGCTGGAAGCTTCTCTGACCCTGGAAGATACCACCAACGTGACCCCTGCATTTCTGGGCTCCTGGGAATCACAGGAGTGCAAGTGCAGCCCTGCATCAGCAACGGCACCAAAACAGCAATCTCACATCAGACCTGCACCCACACGACCTTCACAGAGAAGGGTCTTATCAGCACCGGTGAATGACAGCAAGCAGCCTGTAATTACAGACCTACAAAGTGCTCCTGTACGGTCAGAGGAGCTTTGTACACCACAGTAACGTAAGTACACATGTTGAGTTCACACAACAGGACCATGCAGTTTTTCACTCCAACAAAAGAGGATAAACTCCTCAATAACCTTGATTTCAGAAGAAACAACCGAGCGTCCCAACACTTTTGTCCTATATACTGCATCCAAACGAGCACCAAAGGATGGGTCCCTGATAGCACCACAGCTTCAGGCTCAGCAGGTCAACCGGGGTAAAGTCTGTGCTCTGGCTGTGAGTCAGTTCTTCTGTTCTTCTGTGAGAGCTCACCATCAGCCTCTCATCTCTCCAGACAAACGACCTCATCACCAGCCAACAGCTCCATCTGAGCACACGAGCTTTGTGATCAGCGATTCACGTTAGGCCCGCGACGCCTCGACAGGACTGCATTAGCTATTCCCAGCCTTTTCATTAATGCCGCAGATATTTCGACCCCCCCCTCCACCCTCCTCCGCCCCCCAGTGTAAACAGCCTGAGTGCTCATTACACACCACTCACACATTCCAGTTCTGAAGACTCCACAGCCCTCTGATTGGCTCACACTATCAGAGTGGAGCTCCACGGCTGCCCACTAAAGGCTCACACGTCACGAGAGACAAAGGACTCCCTTTGATGTGTCCTTCATTTATTTCATTAAATTAGGCCCAGCAATGTGCGAGGCCTGTCCAAATGAGATTCCAACGCTCCATAAATAATGAGACCATGTTCCTGAACCGTGTCTGAAGCACTCTTATCACTGAGCTCACACTGATGCTACCTCAGCCTTATGCTTTATAAACGCAAAAGTTGCTTTATTTTACGCATAATTACACTTCTAGCAACACCCGTGATACGGGTTTTTCTCATTATACAAAAAAAAAAACATTATATAAATTAGGCCTCCTAAAAGGAGACCTGCAGGAGTTCCGTACTGTAATGCAGAAGCTTACTTCCAGCTGTACCAGATGTTGCTTATGTCCACTTCGGTCCAGAAGAACATCCTGCATGGGGTGTCGTGTTCAGTTCCTGCCGAGCTGCTCTACAGAGCACACAATTGAATTACAGCAGCGGAAAAAAAAACAGATAATCTCATTGAACTTCACTGCGAAGCCGCAATGTCACTTAATAACCATTAAAACGTTAATCCGACATGATTAAAGCCATCGGCAGCTCCATTCCTGAGCAAGGCTGTGGTTGATCTCTCTGATCGTCTCCTCACCATATGTTTATTATAGTGCCACCAAATCTACTCCACAGCTGAGCAGGAGACCCACCCACCACACCGAGCTCCGCTGGTCTACTTTTGTAAACTACACTGGAGTCCACACCGGAAAAGCACAACAAGGTCAAAGGAGACGGGACTCAAATAACATCAGAGGATTCAACCAATCACTATTCTTATCCACTTCATCCTGGTGGAGGTCGAGGTGGGATTCTACCTGGAAAGTAGTGTTACAGGTGGTGGTGGTGTGTTAGTGTGTGTTGCTGGTACGAGTGGATCAGACACAGCAGTGCTGCTGGACTGTTTAAGCCCCTCAGTGTCACTGCGGGACCGAGAACAGTCCACCAACCAGAAATGTCCAGCCGACAGCGTCCTGTGAGCAGCGTCCTGTGAGCACTGATGAAGGACTAGAGGACGACCAACACAAAATGTGCAGAAACAGATGAGCTTCTGACTCTGACTTTACATGTACAAGGTGGCGACACTCGGTAGGAGTGTCTAATAGAGTGGACAGTGAGTGGACACAGTGTTTAAACACTCCAACTCCAGTGCTGAGAATGAGCCACCTGCTCCATGGTGGTCCTGAACCCTGAAATATCCCAGTGTTTGTGCAACTGTGCCTCAAATAAAACGTTTTGAAGAAGAACGTTGGTGAGAATACATTGGTGGATCTACAACTGGTCTGAACAACTTGTTGGAGCCAGTCTGTGTCATGTTCACATGCTTAAGGCCTGAACAGGAGCCACTGGAACCAGATTATCAGTGCTATTCTCTTCACTTCTCAGTGGTTTTAATGTTCTGGCTGACTGGTGGGTATGAAAACAGGCCAGGCTTGGCAGGAGTCTCCAGACATGCACTCGTTAGACACTGTTTCTCTCTCTGGGTCACAGCGAAGAATCGGCTTCCTGCTTGTTTGTCTTCGGCTGTGATCACAGTCTTTCCCCAAACCTAGCTAATGACTGTGCCGCTGCTCCCTCGCTCCCTCGCTCCCTCACTCCCTGGGCTAGTTTAATTGCCCTCTTCTCTTAGTCAAGCATCAGCAGTTTCAGCCCTGCTTCCTTCTGGCATACCGGACTCATGAGGCATACCTGAGGCCAGGAGCAAGCAGAAGGGTTCTGCCTGTTCATCCTGACCATCTCAGCGACATGAATTTGGTGTCTAATTCTGGGCATGACTATGCCAATCATCACATTTCAGCTGACAACTAACCTTCCATATAAAGATTCCTGATGGTCAAATAGCTCAGTGCTTCTGGACAGTGCCAGATCCAGCTCCGATCCTTTGCTTTTACCACTGTGTTCTCACAGTTCTCACCCCCTGGTTCCCTCGAAAGACCTCTCAGTCTGCAGATCCCTAGTATGAGCTGTGGAGCACTAGAACTGTGGGATGAGTTATGGAAGTTAGGGGATGAGGTGGGGTGTGGATCCAATATCCTTAGATCACAAACTCAAGTTCTTTTTACTGAATACAATCAAATCCTCACAGCAGTGCACCAGAATCTAGTAAAAAGTCGGAGAGTTACTCCAACAAAAGCAGGATCAGCTCATTTTAACACCCTTGATTTCAGAAGATACAGTAAATAAGCAGGGTCCCAATACTTTTGGCCATGCTGAAGTTGAGTCTGAGGTCTCAGTGGTGCAGTTGAAGCTCTTGAGCCCCCGTTGATGATGTGATTGCAGTGACGTTAACTGCCGCGGAGACTGTCTGGGATCAGATGAACTAACCGAGGTCGTTATGTAAGAACCGTGCCGGGTCAAGCTCCGACATTCCGAGAGAGAGAAGACTCCGAGTAGTCCAGCCGGAGAAGACAGGAAATCTCCCCGATTCACTCCTAGTCTCTTTCTCTCTGGTGACAGGGAGTCGCTGTCTGTGTCAGTGGTATCTGACAGCCCTCTCCGCTCGACGCTCTCTGCAGCAATGAAAGCAGGTATGAATGTTTAATGGCAGACTGCAGCTGGAGGTAGAATAAAAGGCAGCCAGCGACGCGGAAAAGGCAACACGGTCTTCTCGGTTTACCTAAACCACCCACGGCACACGCGCTTCGGGCCCGAATCTGACCCAAACTGACTCTTCGCCTCCAAACATGCAGATTAACAGCCCAGTGAAACCACTGCAGACCCTCACATCAGATAAAGAAATACCGTAAAACTGACTTCGTTAATCTGTTCATTCTTTGAATCGTAGACGCCTTTATTAACCTACTGTTGGACATGAAGTGCCCTCAGATCAGTCAGAACCAGGGCTTCAACCTGTTTCTTCTGCTTATTATTCCTTTATTACTCTGTTATCTTTATTATTCTATGTTTTTATGTTTTCTATAGATTGTGGTAAAGGGGCCGAAACACAATGATTAAATGAAAACTTAAAAATGAGAAAGAAACAAATTAAAAACAGAAAGAAAGAAAGAAAAAAACACCATCTATCTACAGCAGCATCGTAGTTCTGGTACAAAACAAAAACAAAACTCTGTAGAAGAAGCAGGTCTCGGTTGATCGACTGCGTTACAGGTGAAAGGCTGTATTTTTGGTCAGACCTTCTCCTGAAGGCCAAAGAGGAAACCTTAATGGTCTACAGAGTGCACGCTACATCGATATCTGGACTATAACTCTACCAAACGGTGGAATTACACCTCAAGGGCAAAGGAAGTGAAGGTGATGCTTCATTCCTCACACCTCTGGTGCTAAATAACATTAATGTCTTTCCTGCCACAGCTTATTACCCACAGCTCCACTGGTTTAGAGTTGCTCTCTCAAGCGTCTGCTGGACGTAGCTTCTGTTTGAAACGGGATCAGACACTGTCCTCTCACCTGATTCCACATCAGACCTTCCTCTGAAGCCCTCTACTCTTTCTTATCTCGTAGCTGTCAGTCTCTTCACTCAGAGTTCAGAAAACTCTAAGAACAAACAGAAGACCTCTCCACACCAGAGAGGAACGTGGAGCAGTGGTGCTCCTTTATTGGTTGGACAGAGGCCAGAATGGTACAGCTGATCTGGGTTCACGTGGCTCTGAGTGGGGATGGAAGTCCACCTTTAACAGCTCTACCAGCATCACTCAACCTTTGATATGTGTGAGAGAAAGAAAGCCTGGACGCTGCCAGAGTGAAGACATGAATACACAACTGCTGACCACTGGTTCAGAGGGATGAAGATGAACGCTCCAGATCAAATCAGCAATGCAGAATGATCTACATCTCCAGGTGCTTTCACACCTAAATCGATTTGTCCACATCTGTGAAACTTTTAGTTTGGTCTGCACCAAAATACAAGGTGTAAAAGGTGCTGTGGACCATGGTCTGGACCAAAGGCGGAAAAAGGTGGAACCATTGTCCAGCCATGTGGATACTTCAGACTTTCAGACCAATCACAGGAAGTTGAAAAAGAAACTTCATGCTGAAATCCCATGTCTCTTCTTGCAGCAGTACAGATGCAACTTTCAGAAATGTTGAATCCAAAGCTGGTGTGAAAAAGGCTCTGCACCACACTCTCCCAGAACTGTCTGTTGTGTTTGCACTCCCAAATGTAGAGTGGACGTGACTGGGAGTAGCAGTGATTTCAACCTCGTTAGGCTGCCACGGCTCGTCCTACTCTGACGTGTGAAACAACACCGCCATTAAAAGCTGTAAAGGTTGTTTTATTGTTGCTTGTAACGATGATACCTTGGTCATTTGTTCATCTGCTCCAGAGAGTCCTATTCTTTTGGCAGTACTACTTGTACAAACATTTGGACGTACAGGGTATCTCAGCCATCGTAAGAGAAACAGACTGTTTCATGTGAGAGTTCGGAAAATGGTGTAAAATTCCGACTTGTTCAGCTACACATAAACAATGCGACGGGCCCTGGGGGGCGTTAAACATGGGATACAGTCCCTTTAAATAAACAATGAGGTTGTTTACACACTGTCTGACTCTCACACCGTTTTTCTCAATGACCTACGCTAACCGTCCTGCCCCGAAGCGTTGAATTACACTCCGGTGACGCTCCCCGCCGGCCCCGCAGGCCTGGTGCTGGCCCGAATGGGCGGTCCATCTGGGGCAGCAGCAGTGGCTGAAGCATTAAAGTGATCGCACACTGATACTCCCTCAGCTTGCGCCGTCGGGCCCAGCCAGCGCTGCTCTTGACAGCTGCACGCCTGACTGAGCTGCCAACTGATGGGGGAAGATATTCACAATAACTACCTTCTGCAAAAGTCAAGGGGAAGCAATCCGATAAACACCGGCTGGCACGCTTGTACGAGAACTTCAGGCCATCGGGGCTGAAGTCTGTCGAACATCCTTTACAGGGTGTTTGACGTCCTCTAGCCCTTCATCTGTGCTCAGTTCATGACCGTAGGACTGCTGTCTGCTCTTTCTGGTTCATATATACAAAGACGTTGTTTTAAAGAAGCTGTAACTTCATATACATGTCCACATACTTGTGGACACCTGTCTAATTCAGCATTCAGCTACTTTAGGCTGCATCCATTGCTGACCCAGCAAATGCACACAGTTTGTCTAGAATAGGACTCTCTGGGGCAGATAAACAAACATGACTCTATTGTCTCCATGTCTAATAGCAGGTGTGGACTAGAGGGTATAAAGACCCCCACCATTGAGCTGTGGAGCTGTGGAACTGTGTTCTCTGGAATGATGGAGCTCCATCCAGCACTTTTGGGAGGAGTTTTGGAAAGCATTCCAAATGAGGTGGGGTGGTGAACATCCTTCCCTGGACAGTAGAGACAGTAAATCCAATAAAAGCAGGATAAACTCTTTTTAAAACCCTTGATTTCAGAAGTGAATGAGCAGCTGTCCCCATACTTTTGTCCACATTGTGTATCCTAGCATAGTAGAATAAAGAGTTCAGGATATGGAAGTGACAAACCTTGAACCATCAAACACTGGTGTCCCTCCATCAGAACATCCATCAGAACCAAAACAGAGCAGTAAAACAGGCCAATTCCAAAACCCCAAAACTGTTACATCACAGTCTTGCTGTATTTACATAAACGCTTCTCAAAGCTGGTTAATGGTGATGTGCAACTGTGACTTTGGGAGAGGATGGTGTTGCTGATACTGGAGAAGCTCATCAACTCGTCGCGGAAGGGTTGCTACGGAAACCGGGCAGCAGCTGGGGAGTTCAGTGCCAGTTCAGGGAATCAAACAAACAACCTTCCAGTCAACCTTCAATTATTTCTACATCATATTTAATGTTTATCGACTCAGTAGAGGAACAGTAATTACATGATCTCTACACCCTCAAAACAACAACACACCGAACGCGGCCAGGGGTCCGTAGACCACGGCCCACGGCTGCAGCGCCACACGGTAATGTGCTTAGTGAAGTTCAGGTTAGTGATGACAGGAAGGAAAATCAAAGCGCATGTCATGTCGAGCAGTCTGGAGCGACAGAACAGCGGCTCCACTCAGAAACGAGCGACTCGCTTTAGAAAATATCACAAACAGTTATCAAAGCAGCTGTCTGAGTTCTGCGTGTCAGGCCTGCTCCGTTCTGCAGCCTCAGCGTTTCCTCTCCACGGCTGGTGGAGGTCCCGCTGGATTACCTGCTCCTTTACCTGCTTTTCCACGGACCTGCAGCACAAATATGATAGTGATGGAAATGCTACTTTGAGCTCTTTCACGTCCCTACATTTATAAAGGCTGATCCCAAACGGGGTCAGCAGGTGTGACCACAGTCAGCTACAGCCAGTTCCGATCTAATTTCACAGCAGGAGCTGAGAAAGAAAACTGGAAAACCAGGAAAACTTCAAGAGATCTGCTTGAAGGAGCCAGTTTCACAGTCTAAGACCTTCAGGACGACAGGTCAGACTCTGGAGTCTCCTGCACTAACATTACCTTCATGGAAGACGTACTGACGAGGTTTCGGATGTCAATCGTATTATATTATATTATAATATTCTTAAAACATTATTAGGACAAACTTTGGGTATTAATTTATTTATTTGGCAGAATATTCTCCATATTACACCAACATACACACTAGTGCATGACATACATTTAGAACATTGTACTTAAATATTGCTCAAAATGTAATTAAAAGTCTTTTATATGCATTATATTTAGTAATTTATTCACACAAAATTAAATATTCAAATCGTCTGAGATTCTGGATTTCTGATGACGAGCTATTAATAATCAACAAAACAAAAATAAGGGTTGATATATCTCACTTCTAATGTTCTCTCTCGCTATGTATAAACACACACACACAACCACACACACACACACACACACACACACATCATAGTGCTCAGAATTAGCCGTTTCGACATCTGACAAATGTTTCATGAAACATTTATTCACGGAGGTTCATGTCAGGTTGTCTTCAGTCCTTCAGGAATGTGTTCATTGATTCTTTTTTGTCTTTGTTGCAGTGTAGTCTTCAGGAGGACCACCTAATGTTTCTCAGGGTTGATTGTACACGTTGCAGGCGACCTGACCTGTGACTTGGCCCTACGCTCCTGCTGTGCTGCATCAGCACTCCGTGAGCTCCTACCCTGTCCTGACCTGGCTGTAGGAGCACATTAGCTGACACTTTAATCAGAGGCTCGTGATCCTGCAGGACTGGGGGTTAGTGGACGTCTGTGGAGGTACAGTGGAGTAGACCACTGGCAGCAGGGCACTCTTACCACTGAGCAAACACTGACTGGACAATTTTGGCTTCTCACAAACTCCCCATATATTACACCCCCCATGTGGTATAAAGCATCCAGCTGCCATGGCAACCATGCAGTACGGAGTCAGCGAGGCTCCAGAAACCTACAGATCTCGGAATGCCAGCTTTCATCGGGAGGTCACATTTAAAGGCCAGATATATGTTTGTAGTCACGCGTCCAGAGGGTCTGGTGTGATGGTGTGGGTGCAGTTCTGTACGAGGCCAGAGCACCGTTGATCTTCATTACAGACACTTTAACAGACCAGTGTTACATTAATGAGGTTCTGCAACCAGTGGTTCTACCTTTTCTGAACACACACTCCGGTGCTCTGTTCCAACAGGACAACGCTCGTCCACACACTGCTGCCGTCTCAAGATCTCGTCTTCAAAACACAGATACCACGCCGTGGTCGGTCTCATCTCCAGACCTGTCCCTGATTGAAAATGTGTGGACGCTCTTGGACGCTCTATCAACACTCCACCCCTACCACACCATCTGCAGAACTGAGTGAGAACATTCAAGCTACATGGGATGGATCATCACAGGACACCATTAGGAACCTCTACACCTCCATGCAGAGACGTCTGGCGTGTTGTGTTAAACCCGACGCCGTCCTGAGAGACACCACTTCTGTATGAGTAGATCAATAAATATTGATCAGATCAGACTACAGTTATCATCAGTTGTTATGCCGTCAGGTTACGACACTTCTGCCCTGTTTCTTCTCTATTACACAGGTTAGTCTGTGGCTCAGCACCTTCCCTTCCCTAAGCAGAAGAAACTGGTCATCCAAGCTGTTCTGCACAGGTTTCACAAACCTCAGGCCTTTTCGGAATCAGCAGCTGATCTCCCTCCTACTATTTCCCACTTCGCTCATGAAGCAGTGCCTGCTGATCGCTCAGCCGTGGAACGAGGCCTGGCCGATTACGATTTCTGCTCCGACGTGAGCTAAGAATGTGCTGAACATGTCGAGGTTATGATGTGACCGATGGAGACCACAGCTTTCTGCACATGAAGCAAGTCTGTGAATCGCTACATTCAGCCCCTGCTCCCTGCAGGTGGGCGTCCAGGGGTCCTGAGAAGTGATACCGCAACAAGCCACAATTCACAGTGTGCACAATCGGACCATATGTACTGTTTTCAACTGCAGGCCTAAATCACAGCGTTGGACGTTTACCTCCCGTCTCAGACCTTCTTTCTTTCTTTCTTTCTTTTTTTTGTGCACGTCTTTTATTGGAGGTGCCAATTCCCACCAGCACTTTTGCCTGATCACATAGTAGGCTTCTGACCCTAAGAGGATGAGGACGCGCTCACGCCTCCTCTGATACATGTCAAGTCAAACTTTTCGAACTGCAGACAGCGCCACCTACCCACCCAGAGAGAGCATGGCCAGTTTTGCTCTCCCGGACTCTGGCTGCTGATGGAAAGCAGTATGACCCAGGTTTCGAACTTACAACCTGCAACAGATAGATGGATGGATGGATGGATGGATGGATGGATGGATGGATGGATGGATGGATAGATTCAAATTACACTAAACTACGCAACTCTGCAATGGGACAATCTTAAGTGCAAGAGACATGATGTGCAAAGTAACCAGAAACTGCAAAACTAGAAACTGTATAACCACAAAAATATACAAATAACCTCGGAAATGACCAGTCCGAGCATTCCAGTGCAGCTCTGAGATCCAAACAACACCGTCAGACATCACAGCGTACAGCAAAGAATTAGATCTCACACTGACCTTTGGTCATTTTTAGTCCCAGTTATACAAGTGATACAGTGACTCTTCTCAGATTCACCTCAGGATTCACACGTTCCAGCTAAAGAAACACCTCTTCAGCACATTTGATCACTTCCATGCAGCTCCATTATGTTCTTCAGCTTCACCTGAGGACCCCAAGCTCTTTCTCCTGCTCCAACACACCTGACACAGGTCACATCTGACACAGGCCACAGAGTTGGTTATTAGTTAATGGGGTGAACGGGGTGTGCTGGGAGCCCTTGGCCTCTCCAACTTATAAAACAAAGTGGTCATTTCCACAGAACTTCATGCAGCCCCATGCTGCCACTCACAGGTCCAGCTCAGGACATGGCTCACAAACCCAGCCAGTTATCCGGCACATCCCTGACCCAGCACACCTGGAGGCAGGTGACCCACCTAGACCCTTGGACTGACAGCTGCCATCCCTCCAGCTCAGCTCAGCTCAGGGCATCAGTGGATCCCAGTGCTGGACACTGAGTGACCCATTCACCTCATTAACTAATTAAGCAGGTGCTGGGTCAGGTGTGTCAGTGCATGGACTTTGGGACCCCCTGCTCGCTGAAGACACCCCCCGACTCTCTCTCCCTCTCTGCCCCCCGCGGCTCCGCCACCCACCTTGACCGGGGAGCTGCGCGTGGCGCTGGGCGAGTCCCGCAGGGCTGTGCCCGGGGGAGACGCCGCCACCCCGGCCGCCCCCCCGAGCCCCGGCCCCGGCCCCGGCCGGCCCCCGCCCCGCTGCGGCCGTTGGCGGATGCCGTCCAGCAGGCGCACCAGCAGGATGTTGGCGGGCAGGTCGTCCACTCCGCAGTCCACCAGGATGCGGCACTCCGGGCAGCGCAGCTCGTGCCTCGAGCTCACGATGTTCTCCAGGCAGCGGCGGCAGAAGGTGTGCTGGCACGGCAGCACTTTGGCGGTGGTGTCCAGCCGCTCCAAGCACACCGAGCACTCCAGCAGGTCCAGCAGGGACGACTCGTCCATCCTGACGCGCGCGGTCCGCTCCTCCGCTCAGTCCTACAGCCCAGACATACTGCTGAAGAGCGCTCCCTCTGACAGAGAGAGAGAGAGAGAGAGAGAGAGAGAGAGAGAGAGAGAGAGAGAGAGAGAGAGTGTGTGTGTGTGTGTGTGTGTGTGTGTGTGTGTGTGTGAGAGAGAGAGAGTGTGTGTGTGTGTGTGTGTGTGTGTGAGAGAGAGAGAGAGAGAGAGAGTGTGTGAGAGAGAGAGAGAGTGTGTGTGTGTGTGTGTGTGTGTGAGAGAGAGAGAGAGAGAGTGAGTGTGAGAGAGAGTGAGTGTGAGAGAGAGAGTGTGTGTGAGAGAGAGAGAGAGAGAGTGTGTGTGTGTGTGTGTGAGAGAGAGAGAGAGAGAGAGAGAGTGACAGAGAGAGAGAGAGAGTGTGTGTTTGTGTGTGAGAGAGAGAGACAGCGTGAGAGAGAGTGTGTGTGTGAGTGAGAGAGGGAGGGAGTGTGTGTGTGTGTGTGTGCTCACGTGCAGCTGTGGGGAAAGAAAATAGAAACACAGTGACGTTACATGTAATCAGTATCAGAATCAATAAAACAAATATTAAACATAATATTATTGATACCATTATATGGTTATGTGAACGTGTGTGTATATCTATATAGTCTCACGCATTACTGTTTTGATTTAACATACTGAACACACACACACACACACACACACCACTGCAGTCCAATTAAAAACTAGTATCTCCATTTCTGTCCTTTTCTCTCTATGGTTCAAACCCAGTAGCTGTCCTGTTCACTGGGGATGAACAGACCAATAGAAATGCTCTAAAGTGACTGGAAAACGACTCTTATTTTACATGAACTTCTATTGAAACTTAAGAAAAGTCCTTTAAAGTGGCTTCATTGTGCGAGACGTGCAAATGTCAGGCTTTCTGATCTGACTCGTGCTGTTGTGTTGGTAGCATCCTTTGCGAGAGAAGTATGTCTAGAAGTGTGCAAGATGAAGGCGTTTGGGAGGGGTAGCATCGTAGGGCTGATGTATTGTGCACCACACTGGTCATGCAGTGGAAAGAGGAAGGTACACACCAACCACGGGGAGACCTGACGGACTGTCTGATTACGGACATTCAGAGTGCAGTGATGCTCTCCATGAGTCGTCCTGTTAGAGCAGCAACTTTGGCTGACGGATGCACGACGGGCTACATGCATGCAGACCATTACAACGACTGCCCTTAACACCATGTCAGCATCACCGAAGACTGCAGTGGTGTCGCACCAGACACTCATCGAGTCACTCTGAACGGTAGCAGGTCACCTTCAGCGATGAGTCCCACTTGAACGAATTGTCCCTGATTGAAAAAGTGTGGATGCTATTGGAGGCTCTATCAACGCTCCACCTCTACCACACCATCTGCAGAACCGAGGGAGAACATTCACGTATATATATATATATATATATATATTTACTGATCATTGAATAATAAGTCATATTGTGTCTTTAATAGAGAAATATGAAGGTTATGCTCTTATAAAGTTGATGGTGAGGTCTCACCACGAACCCATCAGACATTAAGAATTAGTGTCTGCTGCCCCCTGCTGTAGATCACAGGTGTTGCACTGTAAACACACTGTCCACTCACACTCGGCCAGATCCAGAATAAGCCTAAAGAGAGACTAAACAAGGTTTTAATAGTTCACAATAATTCAGCCCAGAGGGAGAACATGAGGTCAGTCAGGTCAGGTACAGATACTGGATGATTAGTATTAGACACTCCATCCCACAGGTACTGGATGGACAGGCTCGTGGCGGCTCCTGACCGTCACATTCTATTGGTCAGCGCCCCTATGGATGTTGTACCCCCTGTGTCAGTAATGGGTGGACTAAAGCAGCTGAATTCAACCATAAGAGAAGCTGTGTGGATATCTTTAGACATATATGTCCAGACAGTATATATGTATAATATAACACCTATATAACACATAAAAGTAACACCTTATGATCCCCTGCGAATAAGGAGACACCGCACTGCATTGTCCCAGCAATACCATAGCAACCACATGGCAACATTCTAACAACCACCTGATTACAGACATGAAAAACGATATAACTTATAACTTGCAGCTACTTAGCAACTCCCTACCAACCACCTCTCGAATCATAGCAACCACCTAAAATACTGTATCAACCACCTGGCAAATCCCTAATCAACCAACTCTATTCCCGTGTCCTGGTCAGGGCTGCGGTGGGTCTGGACCCTGGAATCATTGGACACAAGCAGGATCCACTGAAGGGTTTGATAAAATTTCAAACATATTTTGTGTGTGTGTGTGTGTGTGTGTGTGTTTGTGAGCATGCACGTCCTCACTGTTGTAGGGAGGTCTCTGCCTGTCCCTGCACGCCCCTTTCACACATTCAATCATCTCTAAAATTATAGCTTCCAGCGCTGGTGTTTTCTCACTGCCAGTGGAGCCATTTAGGGAAACGCTCAACGCATATAAGGCCTGTTAAGTCATGGAGATTGAACTTCCTGCTCCAGTCAAGTACTCCTCTCCACCCGACCACCCACGGCGAGGAGCAGAGTGCTGAGGTGGAGGCCGTGCCGTGGAGACTGCAGATATCTACAGTGGCTGAACTCTTGTTTGTCTGTCCAAGAAAGCAACTGTGACAGCAGCAGAAGAACGTCAGTGCTTATTGATCACTGAAGCACTTTAATGTATATATATATAAACGTAATGTTTTATTCCAGCGTGATGAACATCAGAGTGTGTTGGTTCACACAACGCGATGAACATTATTGCCTCTTTCAGCCGAACGTACTCTCGTGCAGGACGTTACATCGGCAGCTGTGTGAAGCGTACGTGCATCAACCCAGGGATGGAGCCCCTTGTCGTCTACAGGTTCCACTGCGGTACAGGAGGCCCGTAACATGATCTGAAATGTTATGTTGTTCCTCTTGTGTTACGCAAACACTGAAAGGCAAAAGAGAACAGCTCCTCAAGCCCGGACACAGACGGCGCTGGATCCGCTGTCAGAGAGCTGGCTGGCTTGGCTGGTCTGGTATGTAAATGTGAAAACTGTACGGCTAAAATAAGCACTTAGCAGAGATGAATCTGCGTGATGTCATCACAGAAGATCTTCAGCAGCCTGTTTACACGAGGAACACAACCGTGCACTCTCAACACCCAGTGGGTAAACCAGGACGAGCTTACACAATGTGGACCAAAGTATTGGGACACCTGCTCGCTCACGGTGTCTTCTGAAATCAAGGGGATTAAAAAGAGACCATCCTGCTTTTGTTGGAGTCTCTACTGGCCAGGGACGGCTTTCTGCTAGAACATTGTTGGGCGTATTTGATTGCACAAGAGCATCAGTGAGGTCAGGATGTTGGATGACCACCACCCCACCTCATCCCCAGCTGCCCAACTGGATAGAGATCTATCGTTCCACAGAACACAGTCCCTCTGGTAGGGTTTGGTTGCAGGACAATGTAGGTACGCCTTCAGAAAGAGGGTTGAACGAGATGATCCTGCTTCCAAGCTTCAACAAGTCAGAGCAGTCGACAACAGCAGGAGGACCCACACGATATAAGGCAGGATGATCTAATGTTATGGCCGATCAGTGTTTTATAATAACCATCAATACATTTTCCAAACATGTTTCTAAACGTATCTCTGAACGTTTGTGGGTTTTGAAGTTAGGCGAGGAATCAGGACTAACTCTCCTTCGGCCAGGAGAAATGGGTTAGCTGATTCTGCAATTTCCATGGCAACCATCTTTCTACACCCCCCACCCCATCACCACCATCACCATCACCCCCATGAGGAGATGTTACCGAGCAGAATAGGACTGGCCTTGGAAGGTAAATGTACCAGCTGTTCCTCTGCTTCATTTAACACCAGACGTCCACAGCCTGCTGAACAAAACCAGGCTTTGATATATAAACCGTCACACTCGACATGGGCATAAGTATTGGGACACCCGCTCATTCACAATTTCTTCTGAAATCAAGGGTTTTAAAGAGTTTATCCTGCTTTTGTTGGAGTAACTGTCTCTACTGTCTTCTGACTACATTCTTGAGCACTGCTGTCAGGATTTGATGGCATTCGATGACAAGAGAGACAGGTGAGGTCAGGATGTTGGAGGATCACCACCCCACCTGGTCCCCAACTCCCCAGCTCATCCCAACTCTACTAGGACAAGATAAGCTGTGTGTGCATTTGCACATCTGTGTCAGCAATGGGTGCAACTTAAAATTGCAACTTCTGAATCAGAAGGATGAACGTTTGGACAGATGTATCTCCAGAGTTAATCTCCAGCCAAAAAGGTTAGCACTACAGTGACTGAGATCAGGTGGGATGTGTGCAGGACCTGGAGGAACATTCCAGCCACCACCCTCTGAACTTCAAAGCCAATAATAAAACCATAAATACTGGAAGATCTGAGCTTCAGAGTTGAAAGAACCAACAGATGAAAACATAAGAAACTACCTTCAGAAACACCAGCTCAGAACTGACCTCTGCAGTAAACAAATCACTGTACCTACACTGGCCACTTTATTAGAAACCCCTACCTTAATATAAAACTACACTGGCCACTTTATTAGAAACACATACAGTGTCTATGCACCTTTATATGGTATGCTCTCTCTCTCTCTCTGTATCTCTCTCTTTCTCTCTGTATCTCTCTCTCTCTCTCTCTCTCTCTCTCTCTCTCTCTCTCTCTCTCTCTCTGTATCTCTCTCTCTCTCTCTGAGAGTGTAATTGTCAGGTAAGTGAATCAAAGCCTCTTTAATCAAAGGCACTTTCTCTGTCTTCAGCCTGACCGGTCATCTTCTCACCCCCATCCAGATCACACACACGGGACAGCAGGAAAACAGGAAACACCTCAAAGAAATCAACAGGTAATCAAACGGGACGATGCACCATCCCAGCAACAGGATGAAGACCCCCCTTAGATGTGGAGGGACATCTGAGAATGAGAGACAGTAAAGCTGAATTAGAAGCGTAAACACCCTGCTGTATCATTTACACACTCACTGATCTATTCCTGTCTGTGTCTCTGTCTGTCTCTGTCTGTGTCTCTGTCTGTCTGTCTGTGTCTCTGTCTGTCTGTGTCTCTGTCTGTGTCTCTGTCTGTCTGTCTGTGTCTCTGTCTGTCTGTGTCTCTGTCTGTCTGTCTGTCTGTCTGTCTGTCTCTGTCTGTCTGTGTCTCTGTCTGTCTGTCTGTCTGTCTGTCTATATAATGCTAAACTTTAACAGTACTGTTTAAAATAAACATTTATTTACAATAAAGATATATTTGTTATTTAAAACAATGAACATCAATAATAATAATACAGATATTACTTGCAGTGATATCATGTTGATGGTACTTCATAGTGTTGATCTATAAACTGCAATTATTACTATTATTATTTTTAAAGAAATGAGCTTTGATCAAATATTTTAAAATATATAAAATATTTTGTTATTTTTATTCTTATAAAAGTTCACTTCATATTAAAAGTATTTTAGTGCTTTTATTTTATCTGAGGTTTTTTTCTCATTTTATACATAATTTTATTCTTTTATATGAAAAATAGTTGAACTGTGAATTTTTTCTCTCACTTAAAGGTATCTTTATAAAAACCCTTTGGGATGTAACTTGACAAGAAAGGTCGATTGATTGATTGATTGATTGATTGATTGATTGATTGATTGATTGATTGATTGATTATTCTATTATATAGTCCAATAAAACAAATATAATAATGTATCTTTTATGATGATGACGGATATTATTATTATAAATATTGTTGTTGTTGTTGTTGTTGTTGTAAGTTAATATTAAGAGACATGTTACTGTAAACCCTGCTGTGCTGTGTGTCAGCCGGTGCAGTGTCAGCGCGCTCTCCAGCAGGGGGCGCCTGCGGCCGCGTGCGGGGCCCCGCAGCTCTACCTGACTCAGGTTCACCGCGGGCGGCAGCATCAGCGCCTCCTGCCCTCTCGAGGAGGAGCCAAGCGCGCGCTCAAAACTGCACCCGGAGCAGGGGCAGATTCCAGACCCCTCACTGTTCCTGGGGTCCCGGAGAGCGCGAGCCTGAAGACTGTACCTGTGTGGACTTTAAGGGCCCCTCCTCGCGCAGGTAAGATCTCCAGGCTGGCATCTCAGGAGCTTTGAGGAGCTTTGAGGAGCTTTGAGGAGCTTTGAGGAGCTTCTCCTCCATTAGGTCTTTCAGCAAGTCCAGGTGAAAGATGAAGCCTAGTGTCGGAACTCTCCGTTCCACCTTAAATAGTGCAGCAGTTTCAGTGGAAGCGCTGCTGCTTTTAAGGTGGAATAAGTTGCAACACTATAACAGTTTGAAGTTGTTTGTTTGCTGGCTGTTGTGTAAACTGAGGGCTTGTTTACTGCTGGTCACAGTGTCTTCAGAGCCTCAGTGCACTGTGCTACTGAGTGAAGACTGTACCAAGGTTTGGTGGTCCTACCAAAGCCCACTGAGATCTGAAGGACATCATGATTAGAGTTGAGGAGCTTTAAGTCTAAGCCTGACCTGAAGTCCACATTAAGACTAGAGGGAAGCTCTTCTTGTGTTGTCATTGTGAAAGTTGTCCTAAGGTCTGATTGTCCCCAAGTCCTGAAAAAAACCCTGGATGTTCTGATGGTCTGAAACCTGAGGTTGGTTCTTGTCAGGTATGGTTGGGTTGTCCCACCAAAGAGAGAACATCTGTTCTGACTGTTCCACCAAGCTAACATCTGAGGTTAAATCTGTCCCACCAAGTTAAGAGTTCAGGTGAACTTTGTTGTCCCAACAAGCTCTGAGAGAAAATATGGTTGTCTTTGCCATGCTAAGAGCTTTATTAATGTCTGGTTGTCCCACCACACTAACACCTGAAGAAAATCTGGTTGTCCCACCACATTAACACCTGAAGAAAATCTGGTTGTCCCACCACACTAACACCTGAAGAAAATCTGGTTGTCCACTACACTAACACCTGAAGAAAATCTGGTTGTCCCACCACACTAACACCTGAGGAAAATCTGGTTGTCCCACCAAGCTAAGACCTAAGCTAACGTTAGGTTGTCTCGCACACTTGTGCTGCTTAACTAAAACCTGAAAGACAGTTTGATTGTCTCAGCAGGCTAAAACCTGAGCTTCAGCCTGGTTGTGGTGTTCAGCTAAGACCTGAGATAAAGTGTAGATGTTGCACCAAATGACAACCTGAGGGAAAATCTGTCCCTTCCGCTAGGCTAAGACCTGAGGGAAAGTCCTGCTCGCAGGCTGTCGGGCTGAGGCATGAATGTGCTTGCCACACTTCTGATGTCTGTCTGACTTTGAACTACTGCTGAAAGTGGAAATAAATCCCTTTTCCAGCACAGCCAGCCTCGAGCACCATTTCTGGAGTCTTCTGAGGCAGAAAGTGAGGAAAATGATTCAAGTCTTTGTGGCAGTTAATGTCCAAAGTGCTCAGACAAAAAGGTGGGTTTATATGATCATCTCCAGAAGAATGCAGGTTCCTGAGGTTCTGAGTATGTTTTAGCACCGACTGAATTATCATACACACCCATCAGCCATAACATTGAAACCAGGTGAAGTTGCTGATCTGGTTCCAATGGGACTGGACAAGAGGTGGATTTACACAATATGGACAAAAATATTGGAGCACCTGCCAAAAGTCATGGGATGTGAGTAAGCAAACTGAATATGAAGTGGTGTTACTTCATCAGCAGGTTACTTCAGCATGCTCTTGGCTAGAATTGTCAGTGTTCAAACGAGGCCTGATTGTGGTTGCCAGATGTTTTACGATGTTCCATTTCCAAAGTTCTACAGAAAATTAACATTCCTCAGTACAAGACCATGGACACCTCACAACATACAGGGCTGGAAAGATCTTCATTATTAGTCCTGGTTCCACATACCACAGGACACCTTCAAAGTTCTTGTGGAGTCCATGTCTTGATTGGATCAGAGCTGTTTTGAAACTTTCTAAGAATAAGTCCTGTCCTGAAGTTTGTTTTGCAGATGGTTTCTGGATGGGTCCTTTCTGAGATAAGGGAGGATCATACTGATGGGTTTATGGTGACAGCGTGTGACTGACAGATTAGATAAATGTACAGTCAGTCTGAGTGTGGTGCTAAAGAGAACCCTTGTGTCCCTCAGTGGAGGTTATGATGATTGAAAACATGCCTTTTGGTTGCAGATGATCATGTCCCATGAACAGTTAGGAAAGGAGGTATCAGGAGGATATTAAGTGTATTCAGCTACTTTAATCTGCACCCATTGCTGACACATATGTGCAAATGCACACAGCCTAGATCCTCTAGAGACGTACTGCCAAAAGAATAGGACTCTCTGGAGCAGATAAACAAACATGACTCTACTGACTCCATGTCTAATAGCAGTTTCTGATACAGTTTCAGTAACTACACTGCTGCTGATCTTTAATACCGGCTACTGGACTGTGTTTCTGATACAGTTTCAGTAACTACACTGCTGCTGATCTTTAATACCGGCTACTGGACTGTGTTTCCGATACAGTTTCAGTAACTACACTGTTACTGATCTTTAATACCGGCTACCGGACTGTGTTTCTGATACAGTTTCAGTAACTACACTGCTGCTGATCTTTAATCCTCTGGGTCAGAGGTTCCAAAAACCTGCCAATTAAATATGATTGTTTGTATTAAAAAGTGTCCAAAACCTTTGGTGGTCAGTAGAGGGTGGAGTGTTTAAAGTCAAACTGGGTATAGAGTTCACTATTGTTTTTCAATTTGCTGTCTCCTTTCTGTCTCCACTGGAGATAAAAGGATAGTCCTCAGTCAACAGTACATCTCTCTCTCTGTCTCTCTCTCTCTGTCTCACACACACTCTCTCTCTCTCCCTCTCTCTCTCTCTCTCTCTCAGAGGAGGGAAATCAAAGTTCCTGTAGCTGTAGAAGTAGTAGCCCGGTTGGGGTGGGGTTGTGTGTTGGGGGGGATTTGAGTTGTCTTTTCATGTTTGCTCTGAGTTTGTTTTCAGAAGAGACGTCTGACAGACACTGTAATTAAAATCATCAAAAGATGAAAAAACTGAGGCCTGAGCTCAGTAAAGCTGGGATGGAGACAGGAGATGGATCACACACACACACACACACACACACACACACACACACACACACACACACACACACACACAGCACACACTTAATAACACTCCACTAATGACTTTACCCTTTGTGAATGAGAAAGATGACAGTGAAAGAGAGAGAGAGAGAGAGAGATACAGAGAGAGAGAGATAGAGAGAGAGGGAGAGAGATACAGAGAGAGGGAGAAAGAGAGAGAGAGAGATACAGAGAGAGGGAGAAAGAGAGAGAGAGAGATACAGAGAGAGAGAGAGATTCAAATATTTGTTTTTCTAACTCAATTAAAAGCAGTAGCTGCTTCTGACACTGCTCTTCCTCTCCTGACTGTTCTGAAGATGTTATAAATGACTGTCTTCTCACAGTCGTCAGTATAACATTACAAATATTTCATTATGAGTCTTTTAATCCATCTTTTAAATAACGTAACTTTTATTACCGCTGGAGGATTATTATTATTATTATTATTATTATTATTATTATTATTATTATTATTATTATTATTATTATTATTATTACTCAGTAATTACATGAAATAACATTGTGAACTATGTAGTATCTACTGTAAATTATTTCGTATCCACTATGAATTTTTCAGTATCCACTGGTCTTTGTTTCTGTTCTGGTGTTGTGGATGCTCTTGTCTGCATCGTTTGTGAAGGTTCAGTCCATGGTGGTCATGGCCTTTGCTGAAGGCTGCAGTGAGTAAAGGTCAGCAGGTGTGTGTGAGCGATGCTGGGTGAGAGTGAGTTCTTGGTAGCTTTCGCTGGAATTCCTGTCAAAACGAAGTCAGCAGATAAACCCTGAGACTGATATTAGAGAAGCTGATGGTTTATGACGTTTGCCTCGCAGCAGCGACGCGCCGGGGTGAAGAGTTGATCAGGGAGTCAGGAGGGATTTGAAGACCAGTACTGAGAGGAACGTTACCCTCAGGTCTAAAGCGTATGTGAACGTACACGCAGACTGCAGCTCTGCTCCCTGATTAGGTTTCATCCTTTGATTAATGTACATGAGGACTGATGTTCACGCAGGGCTGCGACTGCGTTCTGATATATTCCACGTTTGAAGAGCTGAGAGGTCACAGCCTTTCCGCTGCACCGTCCCGTACCATCATCTTCCTTTTGTGAGGTATTGTCTGAATCTCTTTCCTAATTGATAACCTCCCGGTTTGTCCTCCCAGTTCAGCCCGTCCACCTACAGCTTTCGTACATGAGTGTGCGGACTTGCCAGCCAAATGGAAAACAGACGGCCGTCAGCAGGAGGACGAAGATGGATGCGGAGATTACGAGAGCCCCGCATAATTATGCTATTTGTTTAATTTGCTTTAGAAATAAACGAAGTGGAGTCTCTCTCTTTTTCAAGCTCGGGGCTGATTTTCCCGCTGATTGCTGCGTTGTTAGAAGCAATCTCCTAATCTGACAGAAAGCAATTTTGGTTCAGGACAATAAATATCAATTTGAAACTCTGCTCTGTGGGAATTAAAAGCCATTTCCGCTGGAAGTTAGTGATGACAAAGCCCATCTGTTTGGATTCTGCGGAGAACAGAGGGTTGAGGAGGCTCACTCAGAGCTCTAAACAAACTTCAAAACAGGACCCAGTGAAAAAGGAGGGTGTTGAACGAGCTCAAATGTGTACTAAACGTCCAGATAACGTTACATCAGCACATTTATAACCAAACATTAATAGCAAAACGAAATGTCTGTGTATTCATACTACATAATAATTCAGAGTGGATACTGAGTAATTCCTAATATCACATCCTAAATAATTCATATTGGTTACTGAATAATTCCTGATAGTAGATACTAAGTAATTCATAGTGGATACGGAATAATTCCTCAAATTTGATACTGAATAATTCATAGTGGATGAACTAAGTGGAACTAAATAATTCACTGTAAATTCTGAATCATTCATAGTTGATACAGAATCATTTTGTGGTAAACGCTAAATAACAGCGTCGTTTCACTACGATAATTGTTGCAGTGCCTAGTTAGAGGGGTTGTTGCTTTCAAATGCACACACAGGTAATCGCAGACTGTGAGTTTAAAGAATTATGCTTTCCATCTCCTCAGTCAGCAGACACATAAATGTGTCCGCAGAGGGAATGGACGCTTCCTTGTAAACGGCCAATAATGGGAATTTGATCATTACAGCAAAAACAATATTGCTTTAAACGGCTATTAACCCACGCCCTCCTGCCCAGGATTCCCTAATTCAGTTGGACGGCGACCTCCATCAGTGCAGGGCGAAGGGTAATAATATCCCCGTCTTAATCCTTCCCCTAGGAATAGATATTTCAGGCTTGTTAATGATAAGGATAATGATTCTCTGTGTATTTATCTTAGATTATGTGGTTGTTATAAGATTAATAGCCCCGGGCGGCGAGTCTGCGGTCGGCTTTCAAACGAGAGGCAAGTCCCGGCAGGGTTCCTGGTGGGGTGGAGGTGTGAGGAGAGCAGAGCGGCTCTTCACAAACACTCTGAGGAGCATTCCAGCCACCCCCACCCCCACCATCCTGGGACCGAGGGGGTTGAGGGACGACGCCGGCTCTGGAGTCTGATGAAAGCCTCTTTGGGCGTGTGTGTGTTCGTTTAGTCTGATAATGAGCGATGAGGCTTGGGGGCGAAGGCATTTGGCAAGACTTTTCACTTCCTACCCAAAAAAAGACTCCACGAAAAGTTCACTTTTTGCTCCCTTTTTTCCTGCCTCCTCTTCCGCTGCCCTGATGAAACGCAGCGCTGAAAGGTCTCCAGTAGACAAACACATCCTTTTTCTTTTTTTATCCTCTCGGTGCGACCGGTTGTGGTTGCGCTCTGCAAGGATTCACACAATTAAGCTCATTTGAGATGGAGCAGACTGCCTTTCCTCTGAGGTACCTGGAACAGAGGGTCAAACATTGGTTTATGAACTGAAACAAATCATAATAATAATTAGTGTGAGAGCTAATTCTTTGCTTTTACTAAATACAGTCATTTCCCAGGTCCCGCCTACACTATGCAGGACACCAACTCTCAAAGAGTGCTGCCAGTGGTGGAACGTTGAAGCCTAGCATGAGGGTCTTTTCAAACTGGAGCACAAGACACTTGAAGGAGATGGCTCTCTGCTGATTATCTTATGTCAGCTAACAGACAGCCCTGCTGGCTTGTATTGAGAGTGGGAGGACAGTTATGCTGTCTGTGACCCCTGGTTACTGACGTATGGCTGTGGCAGTGTCCAGGACCAAGCCTGCAAAATCCCAAAAACAGTGCAGAGACTTAAGGTTCAGTTATACTTTTGCATGAGAGTTAAATGGTGGCCGTTACTTTAGACAGAGAGCCACTCAGGAACCTTATGTACACTAAAAGTTCCTTCTATGTTTTTTCCAAAATCAAGGGTATTAAAAAGTTGATTCTGCGTTTGTCCAGTGCAGGTTTCTACCAGGTTTTGGAGCATTGCTGTGTGGATTTGGATATTTTCAGCAACAGGAGACACATTAATGTGGTCAGGACGCTGCATGATAACCACCCCACCTCATCCCCAAGTCCCCAGCTCATCCCTCTCAAAAGTTCTAGATGGATCTCCATTATTCCATAGAACATGGTTCTACTCTCCACAGCTCAGTGCTGGGGAGCTTTATACCCATTAATCGTGATTTTAGGCATAGTTCCAGTAGTTCAATATAGCTGCCATTAGGTGGCCAAATGCATTCTTTATAAGAGGTGTCCACACACATTCCTTTTGATGTAACATCTAAAACCTTCAGATTGTTGCAAAACCAACATTTGAGTCATTTGTTTCATTCACGACATTAACGCTGATGTTAGCGTGTTGGTGTGGCAAGGTTGCAAGGTGACAAGTCCTGTTAGTCTTGGGTTTCTTGCTCATAACAGTTACTTTGTTTTCTCTCAAACTCTGAAATGACAAGGGGACGGTTTACCTGGCTTGGGCCAAATGAGGTGTCTGCACCAGACGTCCCGAGTTAATACTGTTTGGGGTCATGATGAGGAACTGTAGCACTGTTGATAGGGGCATTCTACTCTCAGATATCTTAGTTACAGAGGAGCCTGTATGAACAATATGAGGCACTGCCTGAATGAATGCATGGCTCTTGGACAACAGGAGAGTACCTGCATCCACCAGCGCTCCGATTCGCACAAAGTAAGTAGCTGTAGAGAACGCGGCCCAAGCCACAGCGAGAAGAAAGATGATAACTCCGCCAGAACTTGTCGCTTCTTGCATCCATCGCAATTATCCGTCAAAGAGACTCCCATGTGAAATTTACCTTCTAACAATAATTACAGTATGTCTCTCTCTCTCTTTCTCTCTCTCTCTCTCTCTCTCTATGTAAGAGTAATCATAAGCACATTTGAAAATCACATGCGGCAGTTCCTTGTTCTTCTTCTGCTCACATCCTTTTGATGTTTGTGGGTTTAGTTTACAAGGTTCCTGCAGGTCCTTAAAAGTCTAATGAAGTTTTTAAATAGATTTCAAAATAAACGAGGGTCATTAAATGTTATTAAATGCCTTATTTTGAATTTAACAGCCTACTTTTAGAAGGTGCTCATAATAAGACTGAGGTTCTGAAAGTGCTACACAAACATTCGATGTCCTTCCCTAACTTACCCAGTTCATTTGAAAACATCACGACTTGAGCAACAGCTGACTCGCATCACCACCGTAACCATCACTGTCATCGCTGTCCAGCCTGTTTTAAAGTAAAGTAAGAAGAACATGTTCCCTAAACACAGCTGCTTCCAAAGTCATTCCATACCTCCTGTTTATACCCTGAGATTTCAGAGCTTTTATGCCTTTATAGGTGTCCAGTGCTGTGTGTGGGCCAGATGAAGTTTCCCGGCATTGGGCTGTGGGGTTCTCTGGGGTGATGGAGCTTCCCGGCATTGGGCTGTGGGGTTCTCTGGAGTGATGGAGCTTCCCGGCATTGGGCTGTGGGGTTCTCTGGGGTGATGGAGCTTCCCGGCATTGGGGTGTGGGGTTCTCTGGAGTGATGGAGCTTCCCGGAATTGGGCTGTGGGGTTCTCTGGAGTGGTGGAGCTTCCCCGCATTGGGCTGTGGGGTTCTCTGGAGTGATGGAGCTTCTCAGTATTGGCCTGTGGTGTTCTCTGGAGTGATGGAGCTTCCCGGCATTGGGCTGTGGGGTTCTCTGGAGTGATGGAGCTTCCCGGAATTGGGCTGTGGGGTTCTCTGGAGTGATGGAGCTTGGTGGGGCTTCCAACTGGTATTTTTCAGCAGGATGATGCTCCCACACACAACAAAGAACCACATCCTTGGTCTGCCTGCTCGCCAGATTTAAAGCCAGTCAAGCATTTATAGGATCAGCTGGGACACCAGTTTTGACCATCTGCAACTTCTGTGGATGAATGTGGCACAGGTTGTCACATGGAAACTTATCTTGTTTCCAAACTACAGGAGCCCAACAGGGACCTAGAGACCTATCCAAAAAATTTCTAATATTCTTACAGTTTCTAGTTCGAAGCTGGACAGCCTAGACGCCCACATGCAACAGCAAGAGCAGCCTGGAGCACCCCCATGTTAGACAAACTTGGCGCAACATGAGACCTAATGAGAATGCTTGATTTGTATTCCCCTCAGCTACTTTGTGCAACTCAGAGCGCTGGGAGATGCAGGTACTCTCCTGTTGTAGAAGAGCCATGAATTCATTCAAGCAGGGCTTCATACTGTTCATACAGGTTCCTCTGTTACCTAAAACCAGGGCAGTTGCTATGGTCCCTTGTGGACTGTAAATCATAAAGCTACTTCCACTTAAAGGAGTCTGTGTTACCGTGACAATTTTCATCTCCGACTGATGAACTAATGGAGGAAGGATTGTGTCACGTTTGCTTTGTTCGAGGCAGAAAAAAGGCCAAAGAAGAAAGGGGCCAAGACTGCCCTGAGGTAAAGTCTCATTGTCTAGAGAGGCTAAACGGTCCACAAGCAAAGACGTCTTCAGTTACCCCTTCTAGCCTTGAAAACCATCAAAGGTCTCTGGAGCCTCGGCGGACGCTTATGCCACTTTGAAGTCTTTTTTCCCCTCTACCCTCCTTCTGGATGAAGGGCTATATACACGGCTGATCTACTAGTTTTGACATTCCTCTTTAGCTGTCAGTGGAGGTTGCCCAGGATGTGCTTACTGCGAACCATGCATGACATGTTTACGGTGTGATATGCATTAAGACAAAGGGAAGAGACCTACAGGGAACACCCGGTGGGGCTCGTTCTCCCCGATGGACAGCTCAAAGCATGAAAGCTTTTCTTCTGAAGTCCTGAAGGTTCCACTGCTCCACACACCGGCTTGTTATTAATAGGCATTGCCACCCAGGCAGCCGTGACGCCTCTCACCTCCTTTTAGAGGCTTCACTGAAACCCGTCCAGTCTTTCCTGGGGGCTACGAGCTCTTCACCGCAGCAACAAAGCAGAGAGTGGAGAGTTCACTGAGCCATGCTGTTCTTCTCTTACCTCTGGGCTTGTGAAAAAATTCATTGTGTTTATTTGCATTGATCTTTTAAAGGGAGGTCTTCCTGAAAAAAATGAGCTTCTCATTGGCCTGAGGAGAAAGAAGCGACTTATTAACTTATCCTTAGACAGGGCCAGTCTTGGCTACTCGTTTATTACATGGTATTCATTTCTGTAGTTCGAATTTGGAGTCCATCCTAAATTATAGCAGCAAAGGTCTTCAGGCAGCTCATGGAAATGATAGCTCCTCCAGGGTTTCTCCTCAAATAACGAGTAAAGAGCTCTACTCTTCTAGGAAAGCTGTACACTATGCGTTGGAACACTGCTGTGAGAAGGATTTGATTGCATTTAGCCCTGACCATTTGCAAAACTTTCTTCAAGGGTGAAGATTTTTAGGAGCTCTGTTCTCAGTGATGTCGTGTTGACAGGTAGAAGTGTTTTGTTGGACGTCAAAAATGTACCTTGTGGTTTTGTCCAATGGCATATGTGTTTTAACAATTGATGTGGTGTGTTAGTGTGTTGAGCTGGTACGAGTGGATCAGACACAGCACAGTGCTGCTGGAGTGTCCACTCACTGTCCACTTTATTAGACACTCCCACCTAGATGGCCTACTGTGTAGAAGTAAAGTCAGAGACTGAAATTCAGATTTTGTGATTAATCCGATCAACGTATTTACTTGCACTCAGTAAACAGATAACTGCCGAAAATCTGAGTCAGTGGGTTTACATGCACTTGAGTGATCAGATGATGGTAAAACTCAGGCAATAATCAGACTTTTACTGCAACCAGACAATAAACTCACAGAAGAATATGAATGAGGAATGGGGACGTTTAGAAGATTTGAGAAGACTCTCTGGGAAGCTGTGCAAGAACTGTCCGATCATCGTTAACGAGACTGAACTGGGTCTCTGTACGTGGTGTTTGAGAGGGCAGAGGCTCTCAGCTCTCAGCTGATACTAATTCACAGGTCATTAAACAGATGACCAAAAGAACTTCTCACATGTCCTAACTGCTGAAGATGACCCATCATAGACCCTGTAGCAGATGGACAGTGGTTTCAGTGGTGCTGTTTTGTGTCTTTTCCTTTAGTTCTGGACCACATTGATCTGTACGATGTAATTTCCTTTCCCTTGAAATGTTTTACAGGCCTTGTCTTCTTGAGTAAATACCAGCAAACATGACAGATGGTTTTATATTAAAACCCAGAGCGTGTTGTTGCTTCCCCTCCGGATGTTTTAGCGTTTTTAGGTCTTTGCCAATTAGCAGAATCTGACGTGGCCATTGGCTGGGTTGGCCGGGTGGCAGGGCTTCGCTCTGCAGTAAGTTGACAGCAAACCATAAAGATGATCTGAACAAATAACCATCTCCGTTTCCAACTTGAACCAGCTGTCATGTTTTTCTGTGAGAAAATGAGGCCTGGAAAACATTTAATTAATAGGGAATTTGCCTCGGATTCTGAAACATTCCATTTCAGAACTGGAATCGTAGAGTTTTACTGGACTGTAGTTTGGATTCCTCCTTACTGGACATTATCTATAAAGACAGTCAACTGCTGCTACTGCTGCTGTTTATATAACTACACTGCTGCCGATCTTTAATACCGGCTACCGGACTGTGTTTCTGATACAGTTTCAGTAACTACACTGCTGCCGATCTTTAATACCAGTTACCAGCTTGGTTTTGGTATTTTATTATCATTTGTTTTGTCTAAATGTGAACAGTCAATCTCGCATCACCAAGGCTGGGTTTTATGGCACGGTGTAATTTATTGAGTTTATGATGGTTGCTCACCGAGCCAAGCTGAGTTTTGCTGATGCCCTGAGGAGTGCCACGCCTTCCGCTGTCCATCAGCTAGACCCTCTCTGCTGGTATTTCACCTGGTTGGAAGGTCTGGTGGACTCAACTCTGAGTTGTCGTCACTGGTCCCCCCATTTCTGGGTGATTTAGGGTGCACGTTCATTCAGGTTCACCTGGAACACCACCTTCAATAGGCAACAGAACCACAAAACATCAAATCTCTTTCATCACTGTTAAAATACCTCATTATTTTTAATCGCTCAGTGAGCTCAGGTGGAAAAGGAGCTTCCCTTTGATTTTCCGCAGCTCATCTCCTCTCTATTACAGAGATGATGCCGTAATTTATGCGTGTGAAATGCTGGGACCGCTCCAGGTTTCCTGCAGGTGAAGCCCGGAGAGATGGAAGCTCGTGCAAGAGCAGCAGCTACTGTCAGGACGTGTGTTTTCACAAACAACACTCGTCTATCTGCTCGTCTGCGTTCGGCAGCTCCACGTTCTGAGACGCGTCTCAGATAAATCAGGTGGGGCAGGGTGGTGATTACCGGGTGATTAGGAGGGTTCTCTTCTGTGAGCTCCTGCCAGGGCTGATGCTGTTATTGGGAAAGCAACTTGAAAGGCATCAAGGAATACGGCAACTGTTGTCAAACACAAAACCAGACACTGCCAGAAGCACTGTTTATGGTTGGGGCTACGGTTATGGCCGTTGGGCTGAGCCGAAGGTCATTGGAAGGACACTGGAGATGGGAATGATAGGATGTCGGATTTATGGTCATTTAAAAAAAACTTTGGAACGACCCTGTAGTCACTGGGCGTACCCATTGGCATTATGGTCATTGGGGGTGTCATTGGGAATGACCTGTTTGTATTGAAGGCTGACTTGTTATGGTCATTTTAAATCTGTTGACCCTGTCATCATTTAATGACCCCTCCATTGTGGTTATTGAAACTTTGAATCATTGGTCTTGTGGCTATTTGGAATCATCTACTGATAGTAAGTTAATGTTGAAAGAGCAGTTGTCATTGAGAATGACCTACTGGCATTGTTGTCAATTACCATTGGCATTGCGGTCACTGGGAATCACCCAGTGGCACAGTGATCACTGGGAGTGACCTACTGGTATTGGGTTTATTGGGAATTATCTAGGAGCACTGTAGTAACTGGAAGTGGCCTACTGATATTGTGGTGACTGTAAATTATTTGTTGGTGTTGTGGTCACTGGAAATTTCCAGTGGCATTGTGGTCATTAGAAATGGCCATTGCAACTGTGGTCACTGGGAGCGGCCAACTGGTTGATAAAGTTCCACCATTCTGTTCCTCAAAGCATTGTGAGTAGAAGAGTCCTAAAATCAGGAAAATATATGGAAAACCCCTGATCCTCAACTTCTCCTCACTTTTCCATCCTGCAGAGTTCTCTCACGAGGAACGTGCCGAAATGATGTCCCGAAAGGCTTGTCCGATGGATTCTCACCTCTTCTCGCTTCTACTGGTGAGTGCTTGGCAAAACTCCTCCCACAAACACAGTCAGCCAATTAGAAGTAAGAACAGAAGACACACTGGCAGCTACCTGCTGGTAGGATCAACCAGATGACACAGAAGCTTTAAGCAGATAGTGTTAAAGTCACCACCCCCCCATCCTTTCCCACAATTTTCCGGTTAGACGTCGACTTGCAAAATCTCTCTGGCAGCGTTCCCAGAAGTTAATTTCTCTGTGAAAGTCCCTTAATGATAGGCATTTAATCTCCCGTCCAAAAGGCTCAGGGATTAGGAGTCGTTAGGTGCATATCAGCTGGGTCGGGAATGCTGTGGAGTAGGAACATAATCCCACTTATTACCACAGAATTACTTTATACACCGGCTTTGCCCAGTCGCTACCACACAGGAGCTCCTCACGTACACTGCCTGTCAGAGGCTGAAGGACGTTTACAGAGTGCTTTTAATTAACCATACCACAGAGAACGCTGTGCAGAACGTGCAGAACCAGTAGCTAGAATGCCAGCCAACCAGCACTCAGTACGGCAGCCTCGCTCAGGAGCGCCCTCTAGCTGTTTCCACTGCAGCCTGGTGATCAGCAGGCCCAGGCCTCGGAGCTGGGTAGTGTCACCAAACCACTGCAGGAACTTTTCCTAAGTATTATATGGAGAAGCTTGGTGTCCCCAAAATGTTTGTCCATGCTCTCCGTTCTGGTTGTTGTTCTGTTGATTTGTTTCCCTTGCTTTCGCTCACAGCTCTTTGTACTCGGCCGCTCTCGCGCGTTCGTGCTCTCGCTTTCTGTGAAAAGAGCTGATGTTTATTGGATGAACAAACCAAGCGTGATTCGAGACAAATTGAGTTTATTTGTGGATTTGGCTCTGTCGGCTGGTCCCTGTGTAAACAAACACACACACACACACACACACACACACACACACACACACACACACACTGTTGGAGGTTACATCCCACAAGCTGACATTTCAGGGGGAATTTAGGTTGTAATTAAACTGGAATGTAATTAAAGCAGTGGGCGGGACTTGACTTTGATTGATTGGCTGTAAGTGACACTCTTGCGGTCTGTCGCTTTGGCTGTGTGTGTGTGTGTGTGTGTGTGTGTGTGTGTGTGTGTGCACCTTGAACTGTGCAGTTCATGCCCTTTGACCATGTTCCTGCCAGTGTCCCTCCACAGAAACACCTGTAGTGAATTGCTGTCTTCTGACCAGCAACACGTTTCAAAAATACACACTCTGCCCAGCTCACTTATTCCTTAAGGACAGCCAATCAGAGCACAGCTCATTTACATTTTAGTCTTAAAAACACTGTAACAGTCCATTTAATTGTAAGGGAAAAAGAAAGATTTTGTGTTTAATTGTTTCACTGTGTGTGTGTGTGTGTGTGTGTGTGTGTGTGTGTGTGTGTGTTTGTGTGTGTGTGTGTGTGTGTGTGTGTGTGCTTGCAGGTGTCCAGTGTGTCTCTACTGAGGGCGGAATATTCCAGCTGTGGAGAGAATGAGTTTTATAACCACACCAGCAGCAGCTGCCAGCCGTGCCCGCAGTGCCAACCCGGACAGGAGCCATCAGTGGTAACATTAATAAAAACAATAATTAGCTTTGTTATCTGAATGAGCTCATTCTCGCGCTGATGTCACTCAGGAAAAAACACCGCGCATCCAACAAGAACCAAATCCTCGCCTTTCATACCGCCGTAAAAACATGGTAGCTCACAGAACGCGCAGAGGGAGATGATTTACTGTGTGCAGTGTCCTCCACCACCCAGTGTACACACAGTCAGTACACCAGTAAACACACACTCAACCAGTACTGTTACACCAGTAAACACACACTCAACCAGTACTATAACACCAGTAAACACACACTCAACCAGTACTGTTACACCAGTATACACAACACTCAACCAGTACTGTTACACCAGTAAACACACACTCAACCAGTGCATTGCCAGTTGTAAACACACTCAGTCAGTACATCTCCAATTTGAGTGACCACTAGGGGGCTTTCAGATAGAAGTTAGAAACAAATACTCAGAACCTCTGAACCAGTCATACAGGCTTGTGTGTGTGTGTGTGTGTGTGTGTGTGTGTGTGTGTGTGTGTGTGTGTGTGTGTGTGTGTGTGTGTGTGTGTGTGTGCGCTGAAGCTGGTGACCCCCAGCCCACCCAGTCTGCAGCCCCACCCCAACCACACTAATGGGGTTCCTTTAGGCAAGCTTGTTAATGTTGTTTCTGTCATTGTAGGAGATACTGTTTGATCCAGGTGTGCAGTGTGGAGTTTTAAGGTGTAGCCGGTGTAGGCTCCAGTGCACTGTGGTGTTGTAGCATTATTCACCCCCGGGGTTCTGATATGGTCACTCCTACTCTGGTCTATATCTGACGCTCCCGTCCCGCCACTCTGCTGCACCTCCACCTGCGTCTCCCCTGAGAAAACAAATCAGCTCACGTGATTGAGCACAGCTCCTGCTAATTGAGCAGAACACTACGTCTCCCGCTGTTTACACAGGTTCTGAGAAGCATCTTCCACGAGTACAGACACGACCCTCCTGCCTCCCTCGCTCTGCCTCTCTTTCATCTGCCTCTCTTTCTGCTTCTTCTCTAATTAACGCTGCTCTTCACCTGTAATTGGCATGACCTGTGATCTTCTGGGCTTCTTTCATTTTTAAACGAGGCCCGGTTCCCATCCTGCCACTTTCAATGGATCAAACGGGGGTCCCGTATCTCCTTGCTGACTTTCAGATGGTTTTCGACAGCAGATCAGACGAGATCTGATGGATGTTGCATTAAATTGGTTTCCGCTGGCAGGACCGAGACAACGGATACACTAGTCTAGTTCTGGATTAAGTTTCACATTCAGGATATTTTACACTCTGATGCGACCAAGCAGTAAAATCAGGTTGGAGATCCACAATCTTCTACACCCGGTCGTTTTTTTATCTCTGTTTAAGTTTCAGAACTTTCATTTAGAGTTGAAGGAGTTTCTTTTTTCATTTTTATTTTTTTAAAGAACTTATAAAGTCAGACTCCAGACTTTGATTCCAGTTTTGTGTTTTGTAAATACTGGTAGAAGAACAGACAGAAGACCACAGTCAGAAGAGAAGAACAGACAGAAGACCACAGTCAGAAGAGAAGAACAGACAGAAGACCACACTCAGAAGAGAAGAACAGAGAAAAGCGGTTGGGGTGCTGATCTTCTATGTGAACTCTGGACACCATATGGTTTTGTTCAGTTCCACCAGCAGCTCACCTAATTTACTTTAACGAAGGCTTGATTAGATACACTTGGTGCTGGATCTGAACTGGGAAGGCTGGCCTTTCTTCAGGAGATCGCTGGGAATGTTCAAGCTAACACACTCGCACAAATGGTCGTTTTCTGAAGCACGTGAAGACGTCTTGGTTCTACGTTGTTCGGAATCATTGGTGCTCCCGGGTTCCCGGCAGAGGAAACATGGCACAGATAAAACTCAATCCCAAGTCTGCCATCTACAGCCTCTCCTGTACCACACTGGTCTGGTTTGTGGAAGCATTGGTCACTGCAGGCGACTTCAGAATGGCCCCATAACCATCGCCAAATGTTTCTGATGGAACCAAGCTGAGGTTCTAGCCTAATGCTGTTTTAATGATAAAAGACCAAATGACATTGGCAGATGGAGTCCGACGAAAAGTAAAGGCCCAGAAATCCCTGAAACATCGCATTCCTGCACAATCCAATAAAGAGCGGTGCATTTGGGCTCTCCGATGAAGAAGATCTTGTTTTAATAAAGGCTTGAAAGCCTGTCGTTCTTCTGTTCTCCTCATGTTTCCAATGTTGGATATGAGTGAGGAGGGCGGAGGGGTATCTCTCAAGACTCCGTGAACGGGACGAGACCGACTCAGCAGGCCTCAATCGAGGAGCTGATTGTTAAACGGGTCCAGATGCTCCGTGCCAGCCATTCTCCACCCGTCAGGTTGCGGATGCTTGTTTTGGGTTGGAGGTTGTGGCGGGGATTGATTCAGCCTGTTACTGGAGGGAACACAAGACTGATAATTGGAGCTATTAGGTTAATTGCAGCGTCACTTTGGACGAGATGAGTGCAGCTGCCGGAGGCGATGAGCAGCTACCTGGGAAGTCAGTCAGCGAAGGGTCATCCTCGAGTCGGAGGAGTCATTGAGTGAATCGCTGTTGAAGATTATGTGGAGTCGCAGTTATTTGGGTGTTGCTCCACGGAAAGTCCAGAACGTACACTTTCAGTCCAACCCGGATAAAATTAGAAATATGACATTCTATGTACATTTGAATAAACCTCCCATTTCACCCAGTAAACACACGTTCCTCTCTTAAATGCTGGTGGACGATGGTGGACTCTTCCCTTTACACACATGCCATCAAATCAGTTCTGACCCTGCAAGGCACAGAAGGTGTCCTGTGGTCTCTGCACCAAGACTAATATAACTGCAGAACCTTTAAGTCCTGTAAGTCGTGAGGTGGAACCTCCATGAGCATCAATGAGCCTTGACCCCTTGACCCTGTTGCTGGTTCAGCGGTTGTCCTTCCTTCCGAGCACTTTGTTAGGTACTGACCACTGCATACTGGGATCACCCCACGAGACTTGTCTGATGTTCTAGAGATACCCAGTCCTCTAGAACACCACTATAAGGGCTGACCGACTGTCAGATGTGATGCTGCCCAGATCATCACAGCAGCAGTTGGGTCAGTGTGTCGCTCCACAGCAAAGGCAGGATCTCCGTGCTCACCGTGAGACCCCCATAGTCAACCCCCTGGTAGAAACACCATGGAACAGGAGAAGAGTCTGAATTCTTTTGCTTAAAGAGGATGTATTTGATTGACCTGATGTTGGCCATCCACTCAGAGCTGTGTTTGTGTTGTTTGTGTCCAGAACTGTACCTGTGTCCCCTGTCCTCCGGGCAAGTTTTCCAAAGGAAAGTATGAAATCTGCCGGCGGCATAAAGACTGTGACTCTCTTTACCGGGCCACCGTGCTGACCCCGGGCACCCCGAAGAGCGACGCCGAATGTGGCCCCTGCCTGCCCGGGTGAGTGGACACGAAGCACACTGCTCTAGATAACTACACTCTTAAAGAGTGACTCCACCCCTGTGTTCAGATCTGAAACAGGGAGGATCTTATGCAGAAGTGTTGGCACCCCTGGTTAAATGGCATTCAGGCTCCTGTAGATGGCACTGCACCAGTATGATCGGGCTATAAATACCTGCGGGGTGTGAGACGGTATTGATGGGCGGAGCCTTTAGTCTGTTTAATCAATGACATCAGTGCTGAAGATGCAGTTTTATGATTATTTATTTATTATAAATGTATCATTTTGATTCTCAAAGCAATTCAGTTCTAATAAATAAAGATTTAGTATGTAATTCATGTGAGTATGAGGTCAGTCGTCGATCGGCTCCATTCAGTGCTGCAGTCGACCAGAATTCCTCATCCCGTGGAATTTGTGTTCCAGGAACGGAAAACCAGTGGTTTCGATTAAATCGATAAAACAGTCCTGCATTAATCAACAGATTATATTCATAATAAACAGCTAATTAACGGTTTCATTAAACTGGGGTTTATGGGGGATTGTGTTTTTTGTTCTTCGTGATAATATTTGGCATTTCTACATGAAGCTCACACACACACACACACACACACACACACACACACACACACACACACACACACACACACCTGGGCTGAATCACTGTCTGACTTTTCAGTGACCCTGACGTTCACTGAATCGACCTGAAATTGGTCACAGTGTCAATCAGGACAGTCTTATCTGCTGCCTTTCTTTCATGAGCGCCATGGAAACAACCAGGCAGACACACACACACACACACACACACACATGTGAGGGGCTGCCTGGCACTGTACCCACTTAAAGCACAGTCTGGTTTCAATCACTTTTAATGTAAATATACAAAGTGCAGCTTCTTAAAGGAACATTATTGAGTGTGTTTAATATACTCTCCCAGACTGCTGAAGGCCGCAGCCTCCGCAGAGCCCCCTCCGACTGCACTCTCTTCTTTCTCACATTGGGGGGGTTGGTGTGTGTGTGTGTGTGTGTGTGTGGGGGGGGGGGGCGATATTTCCTTTCCCTCATCCAGCGTAGCGTCTTTGATCAAGAGGAACGATGTGGACGGTCGGGGCTGGTTATATTATGTTTTTATTGCATCGTGTTCTGATTTGATTATTTTTGGTGTTTGAATGAATCACGGTTCATAACGCCGTGCCCTCATCGCTCTCCGCCGCCGGCCCGACACCGACTCATCCTTTCTGTTCTGTTTATGTACTGTATGGATCGGTTTGAGTCTTTTGATTGTTTCTGTTTGTTTTGACATAAAATGCAACCAAAAAGGGTGGAGAAAAAAAAAACATTATTATTTTTTCTGACAAACAAGACACAACAATATAACAAAGACGTTTACGAGAAATGTGAACTTCGACGAAATCACTCACATGAGACTACAAATTACAAAGGACACGCAGCTCGAAAGTGGAACTGTGAAGAATGCAAATCACTTTCAGTAGTGGAGCATATTTTAAAAATAATAATTATAATAAATAAATAAAGACCGTTTGAATTAAATTAATTATAATAATGAATTCAAATGAAGGTGAGCTAAGCTGGAATTGGTGATCGTTTTACTGGTGAACTTTAAGAATATGATGTGTAGTGTGTGTGTGTGTGTGTGTGTGTGTGTGTGTGTGTGTGTGTGTGTGTGTGATGCTCTGAACATTCATTTCAGTGCATTTCTAATTTAACGCGACACATTTGACTGATTTACATTTTCTGAGCAGTGATTATTAGTACAAAACTTTAATGTTGGAGATTTATTTATTATTCTTATTTATTTATTTGTTTGTTTGCTTGTTTGTTTGTTTATATTTAAATTTTTGTATGTATATTATTATTATATTACCTTCGTCAATTATAATCCATGATATTCTACTTTCTAAGCCGCATGAATGAAGTATATCATCCTTTGTTAACTGAGGAGTCTGGCGGCGTCTCTGATCATGTGACACTGTGCTTTCTTCACTCAGGTACTACATCTTAGAGACGCGGCCGCGGAACATCTATGGCATGGTGTGTCATTCCTGTCAGAACGCTCCGCGGAACACCAAAGAGTGTAAGAGCACATCAGTTCCACCCTCACTATCAGCCTGCCCGCCGGGCTCGCGCTGCCGCCGCCACACTGGGCTGAAATACACACTCTGTTAATAACACTGACATGCCAATCTAATGGCACATCACATGCCTGCGCCTGTCTCCGCCCACTCAGCATTCAAAACACCTACGTTAGGAGGTAGACAATGAGTGTCCATAAGTATTTGGACATGCAGTGTATGGTATTATGTCAGTGATAATAATAACAGTTGGGTGGATTAATTGTGACGGAGCTGCAGCTTCACTGCTCCTCTTAATCCTCAGCAACGAGCTGCCCGAGTTCTGCTCTCCTCTGCCAGTCCTCTCCTCCTCCTCTCCTCCACCTCTCCATCCGTCCAGCCAGTACATAAATACTCAATTACACTAAATGCTTCCAGTCGCACTACCCAAGCTTGATGCCTTTTCTTTAAAAAGAGCATGCGAAATGGCCCACACACACACTCACGCACACTCGCGGTTCCAAAACCCAGAACCCTCGACCACGACCCTTTTTAATGGAACAAATAGCAGGTCATCAGTAAAGCTGCGGCTGTAGCGACCCGGGGGCCGCCCGGGGTCCGTAAGACTGACGAATATTTAAAGATTTATTTGCCTTGCCTTGGCCGGGGTTTGGTGTTTGGCAGATCGGTGCTAACCTCGTCAGCTCGCTGATTAACGGCGCATTTGTGAAGCGCTGAGTCGATGGAAGAAACCACACACTCGCAGTGACACACACCAGAGCCCCACCATAGCCGATAATCGCCATACCAGCAGCCTGCAGCATCGTTAGGAATGAAAAGCACGAGAAAAACATTAGAGACATTTTCATTCACTGCTCCTCGGAGCAGAGCAGTACATTTAGTCCATGATCTCCATTTTATCAGCTCCTCTGACCACACAGGAGCTCTTTGTGGTTCTATAATTCCAGACTGTAGTTCATCTGTTTCTCTGCAGACTTTATTCTCCTCCTTTCACCCTGATCTTCAATGATCAGGACCCCACAGGACCACCACAGAGCAGATATGATGTGGGTGGTGGGTCATTCTCAGCACTGCAGTCACACTGACATGGTGGTGGTGTGTTAGTGTGTGTTGCTGGTACGAGTGGATCAGACACAGCAGTGCTGCTGGAGTGTTTAAACCCTGTGTCCACTCACTGTCCACTCTATCAGACACTCCTACCGAGTGTCTCCACCTTGTAGATGTAAAGTCAGAGACAGAAGCTCACCTGTCTCTGCACAGTTTGTGTTGGTCGTCCTCTAGTCCTTCATCAGTGCTCACAGGACGCTGCTCACAGGACGCTGTCGGCTGGACTGTTCTCGGTCCAGCAGTGACGCTGAGGGGTTTAAACACTCCAGTGCTGTGAAACAGTGACTGATAAAGGAACCGATTGTGTTAAAGTGTTTCAGAACAGTTTGGTCTCTTCGGGTCTAGTCGGGTGCAGAGAGACACTGAACGGCAGACGCCGGTCGTTAATGGAACCCCCAGAAGGAGCTGTGCTCTGAGAGACGCCGGCTGGGTGAGGCCACTCTGCGGACGCGCGGGATTAATAAAAGATGGCACGGAACAACAACCAGCTGCTTGGCAGGGATTTCGGCTTGTAGCGGCTCCATGAACGTGATGCACTGCCTCAAGAATTGTTTTTAAAGTCGCCGATTATATCAGCACGAGATCACAGCGCTGATTCGGTTAGACGCCTTTGCTTCATATGCAAATGACATGGCGTATTAATAACTCGGTGAAGTAGGAGAACTGCAGGCACTCTGGAGAAAGTGATTCCACTTCTTTCCAGTGAAAATTAGAGTCACACTTTACAGAGGAGCTTCAGAACATAGTTGAGCTTTAAAGATTGGTTGAAGGACCTCCTTTTCTCAAACGCACAGCTTCTGAAAACGTAACCTCATTCACGTAACGTTGGTCTGTTAAAGTGTCTGTAATGAAGACCAAAGGTGATCTGGCATCGTACAAAACTGCACCCACAGCATCACACCAGACCTTCTGGACAAGTGACAACAAACCATTGACCTTGTCGCTGACCACGGTGCCTCCACACACGGATTCCTTGGTCGTCAAAGGCGGGACTGACTGAAGATGACCTGCTGCCATTCTGAGTGACTCCATGACTGTCCGGCACCATTGCAGTCGAGGCAACAGCCACACACATCATTCCTGGAACAGGGACTCTTACAGTGTTCTGTGGGGACGACATCGTCTTTCATAAAGCCGCGTAAAATCAGGAACGTCTGCCGTGTCTTACAGAAATTGCTTCCAATCAGAATCAGGGAATTCCTTCGGTATGAGGACTTTCATCAGGAGGCTTCGTGTCATCAGCGGTGGGGTCCTGCACATGTGCCTTGGACTGCTGCAGGACGTGTGAGAGGGGCCATCATTTGAAACCTATATCAGATAACCCTGGTAGCACGCTGCTGCTCCTCTTTCCGACTGGAAGTACGTGATGCTTGTTGTCATGGTAACACCTGCGCCAAGTGCTCCACTACAAATGCACGTCACACTCATGTAGACATGCACATAGAAACACCTCGGTCTCACTCTGTAATGGGACTGAATTCAATCAGAGCGAAGACAGTCAGCGAGGGAAGTGCTGCTGCTCCAGGTACGAGCCCTTTAAAGGCGGTGCAGGTCGTCTGGAAGCGAGCAGAGTCGCTGTAGACGTTCTCTAATTGTTTTCTTCGGTCGTGGCAGCTGGGAGAGGTGAGGCAGGTGGAGGTGGGTTTTAATGAAAGGCCTCAAACCGGTGTGTCTAATGTGAAACTATGTGCAGGGAACGTGTGGAGGCGCTTGTTTTGGGGTGAAGACATGCTAGCACTTGCCAGGTAATCTGCAAATTGCACTTGGTTTGCGTATAATAATTAAAAGTTTGGAGGGCATAAAAAGATTATTAACTTGCTTCTGCTTGCTGTGGAAGCTCAAAAAAATGTCTCCTGTCTCCTCTCACTGTCCACGCCGTCTGACATGCCTTGCAGGCCTGATGGATCCTGGGATAAATTTCCTCTAAACTCCAGCCTCTGAGTTGAGATCCACAAATCAGCCGGAATCTCAGGACTGCATATAATAGCAGAACTGATCGTATTTATTGGATTTAAGTGTTAATTACACAATTCAGTCATGTTAGGTGATATAACTTAACACATACAACTGAAGACATGTCTTCTAAACATCATTTATTAAAATGTAATTATTAGATTTATTACAACTTAGAATGTCTGAAACCAGAATCAGGAGCAGAACTTCAGACCATCGTTAGAGAGGACTATGGAACCTCAGACATTAGTGTGGTTTGCTCTTGATTGTCATAGTGAGGAGTGGACTAATCTTTCTTCCAGTCGATGTCAGAGACGGTAGACGGTTATAGAAACATTTAATTGACATTATTTCAGCCAAAGGAGGAGAAACCAGCTATTCAAGCCCAGGGGGTCTGAACTTCTTCCTCACGATTATGTTTATAAACGATGTTTTAAAGTCATTTCTTCAGTTTCACTTCCGTCTCTCTGTATAGCTGGTTCAGATCAATGTCAGACAGAAGAATAAAGTGTTATATTAGCACTAAGGCTGCTTGTGTGCAGCACGTCTCCAGACTGACAGGGCGGCGGCGCAGTCATGAGATTAACAATCGGTCATAATTACCAGCCCACGGCGTTTAAAACCCATTTTTGCTCTTTACTCCATCGGACGGCTTCCTGGAGCTCGGCCAAACCGGCTATCGGGTTCCAGTTAGCAGCTTTGAACCTCGGCACCACCACAGGTCACAGGGGTGCAGCCACACCAGTAACTGAGTAATGAACCACTGACTCTTACTTCCCAACACCTGAATGATAAACACTGCGCAGAAAGGAATGAGCCAATGAACATTATCGTTTCTGTAAACCAATGAACATGATCCTTTCTCCAAACCAATGAACATGATCCTTTCTGTAAACCAATGAACATGATCCTTTCTCCAAACCAATGAACATGATCCAATTAAAGCGAGCCACAAAGCACCGGTTCTTCCCTGCTAACATCTGAACAATGATTGACATTGAGTAGAAATGTCTTAGAGATTGATTTTCAAACAGAATTTCCAGAATTTGCCTTCTGAATTATCCTGATTCACCACTTCTCCGGAGCTGTTTGCCTCCGAGTTAAGCAGTGAAAACTGACTTTGGTCAAAACAACATTCCAGCCTCTGAACCCATCACGTCGAACCCACCACTGCAATTAAAACTCCACTAACAGCAATAACGTTTATTACAGCAGGGGGCGGGAACAGTCCCGCACAGGAAGTGGTGTGAAGGGTAAACTGGGGGGCTTTCATTTGTGAAGCGTTAAAATATGACAGAAAGCAACGGTTATGAGCAGATTCATCCGGCAGTTTATTAACAGTGATTTTAATGGTCTACGGTTGTCTGGAATGGAGATATGTTGACTCAGCTGAGGTTTCAGCTGCAGAACTGTGGTCTGCAAGATCGGGATTGGTGTTGGAAGTGATTTACTGGGACTGGTTGCGTCTCTGCACCCATTACCCCAAATGTAGAGGATCAGACCCCTTTAAAAACCAGCACAAACCAGTATAACATCACTGTCCAGAAACACCAAGGCCATGCTGGTAAATTCCCAGCAGAGGGAGAAGGTTTCATTAGCTTTTCTCAATTGTTTAAACACTAACCAGTTACGCCCAGTTAGACACGACCTGCACACTTATTTTCACCCACTAAACACGTATTTCGCTGTGATGCACCACAGGAGTCTCAACCTAAACACAGCAACTCTAAACTGACCATATGTGGATAATGATGTGCAGAAACCAGTATAAACCAGTAAAAGGTTGTTGAAATTTCACTGTAGATAGAAACACTCAGAGTCAGAGTGTAATTTTGCTTTTTCCTTTGTGGAGAATAAAGGTGATTCCAACATTTATTATCTGATTATTGTTCTCTATGACGTCTTTAATGACCGTTCAGTGTTTTTCATGTTGATACCAGTTAATGTGCCTTTACTGGTTTAACTGTACTGGTTAAGGGTGTGGTAGCTGGTATAAGTCTCATAGTTGAATGTGTTTTTCTTAAGAGTAAATGGTAGAAACAGCGCCCCCTCTTGGTGCTGGAAAACAGGCAGTTCATGTATGTTTCTGATATTGTGTCGCAGGCATGCGGACGACGCCTGTGTCATCAGGACGTGCTCCTGGAGTCTCCTCCGCCAGCACCACCATCTTCCCTCACGCCGAGAAAGGTACGACACCTTGTTCCTCCAGCTTCCTCCTCTGTTCAGATTCTGAACTGAAATCAGTACTTAAGGCATTTCAATACCAGAAAATCTGGAGTTAACATTGATTCCTGGTGATGGAGATCACCGGAATCAATCCTGAAAATCAATTCTGCATAAACTTTTAATTCAATTCTGATGATCAACCTGCACACAGACTCTGACTGATCAGAGAGAGGGGGCGGGGCTGATGATCAACCTGCACACAGACTCTGACTGATCAGAGAGAGGGGGCGGGGCACCTGGGCTACAGATTCTGACTGATCAGAGAGAGGGGCGCGGGCGATGATCAACCCGCACAGACTCTGACTGATCAGAGAGAGGCGGGCCGATGATCAACCTGCACACAGACTCTGACTGATCAGAGAGAGTGGGGCGTCGATGATCAACCTGCAGCACAGACTCTGGACTGATCAGAGAGGTATGGGCTGATGCTCAACCTGCATGCAGACGCTGGCTGATCAGGAGAGAGGGGATGGGGCTGATGCTCAACCTGCATATACAGACTCTGACTGATGAGAGAGAGGGGTGGGGCTGATATTAAAGGTAGAGTGAAAATTTGAAGGAGAGGCTGCTTGCTCTCTTTCTTGCTTAGTGTTCAAATTTGTGAATAAAGTCCTAGAAGGTAAATAAATATATATATATATATATATATATATATATATATATATATATATATATATATAATAAAAAATAATGAAGGACATTGAGGTTGTGTTTATTATATTTGGACCACTATAGAGTATTTTGAAGAACTTATATATTATTACTGCATTCATCTCAAAACATTCTGGATGATGAATTTCAGATTTCTGAGATATGATATGTTTTTAAGAACTGATTTTGTTGTGGTTCTCTTTGTGTTCTAAGGCACATACATTGAAATGTGGAAAAAGAGCAGAGAAAAAGAGAACAGTGTAGAGCTTCCATATTCCATTTTCCTTTCTGGAATTTATTCTCCAAGGTAGTTAAATTATCTAAGCAGTTCCAGAATTTGACTGAAGTCTCTTCAGAAACAGAAGCGGTTTCCCTTCTCAGGCTTCATAATCCGAATTAACCTGCCATTATTCCACTTCAATCACCTTTCAGATCCGACTGGGCAGGGTCACCTAGCAACAGCCCTCATCATTGCCATGTCAACCATTTTCATCATGGCCATCGCCATCGTGATGATCATAATGTTCTACATCCTGAAGGCTAAGCCAAGCGGGCAAGGTGCGTCCAGAGTTACCCTGACAAATCTATCTAATGTCTCTTCGGTCCACCTCACGGCAAGCGACTAGACTCACATAACGTTAGTTCACTTGGAGCTAATGTAGCGTACGTTATCCCTACTGCGGACCACTGTGTTCGTCACGTCCCCGAACATAATGTCAGTTATACCGCAGTAAGTAAGAGCATATGAGCAGTGGATGGTGGTCCTGGAACTTGAGAAGCTTCTTGAAATATATGAGTAAGTGTGCACATGCACACACACACACACACACACATACCCAGGGGACCAGGAACCACAGTTTGAGCAGTCCTGGACTAAGTTTACAGATATTCGGTCTTGCATTCCAATATCATTCCCATTTCCACAGGCATTAAGTAAAACCAGCAGGGCTTGAAAGAGAGAGAGATTGCATTAGTGCATACTAACCGACTCTGTCTTCTCAATGCCAGCATGCTGCTCTGGACAGATTGTGAAGACCCATGGAGGCCCAACCAACAAACAAGAGGAGAAGAAAGAAGTTAAAGGTAAGTGAAGAAAGTCGAGCTGTTCCGATTTAGAAATTCAACAAACAGTAAATAATGACTCACACTGTTGTTTTCTGATATTCCGATTTTCCGTTTACCTTTGATTGCTTGAAACCGTGTGTACGTGTTTATGTCTCTCTGAGTAGAGAGTTCAATACGTAATAATTATATTATTTAATTAACTAATAATTATTTAAGGTCTAATAGAATATAAACAAATATTAATGGAGACGCTGCACCATTGCTGACACGGATGTGCAAATGCACACACAGCTTGTCTAGTCCCTGTAGAGAAGTGCTGCCAATAGAATAGGACTTTCTGGAGCAGATAAACAAACATGACTCTATTGTCTCCATGTCTAATAGCAGATGTGGTCTAGAGGGTATAAAGACCCCCAGCATTGAGCTGTGGAGCTGTGTTCTCTGGAACGATGGAACTCTGTCTGTATCTGATCCTAAATGGTACTTCACTTCAACGGATCGCAACTTTAATACCCGTGGGTATGTTGTCGGCTGACTTTGAGGGTTAAAGTAGTTAGAGCTTTTAAAAGCTGTTTAGATGATCTGTAGACGCCCGCAAACAAACAACGAGAAGAAAGAAATCAGTGTGAGCAGTGAGCCAGCAGGCATTTCACCTACAGCGGTGGAAACCGAGCTGTTAATCACAGAGTTGGCACCGCCTCGCACAATGATGCCATTCATGCTCTCAGCTACACTTCTGCCGTCTGTCAGTGAGCCTGAATGACTCGTAAATGAAAGACAAGCTACTGTGTCTACGTGTCCACCAGCGTAATCACCGCAGTCCTCTAACAGGTTCACTCTGTCCTGGCTGCATCGTTTTGATGCATTATCTGAAACACTCCTTACAACTTCAGGGACGGAACTGAGTGGGCGGGGCCAGAGTGCTGTAGGCTGAGTGGATGATGATATATAAATGTGTTGGTTTTAGTCATCTGTGAAACGTGGAGGTGGTAGTATCATGGTTTGCGTCTGTTGGGTCTTCTAAAGGATTTATGTCTGTGAGCTGAATCTCAAGAGAATGTGGATCATGCACAAAGACAACGCACTAAAAGCTCACAAGTCGCTCTACTTCAAAGAACGTTAAAGAAGAATGGCTGGTACGTCTGGACTGATCCAATCAGAATCCTGATTCAATCCAGAGATAGAAGGGAGCTGGAAGCAGAAAGGATGGAGTGTGAAACCACCAACATCACAGAGCTGAAGCTGGTTTGTGCAGGACTGATCAACCGTTACGGAAACGTTTAGTTACAGTTACAGCAGATACTGAAAGCAGAGTCACAGACTTTCACCAGATATGAAAAAACACCGATCATCTCATCAGTAAATCCATAATCAGAGTGGGATATTTGCCTGCCTGTTTGATTTGGTCGCAGTAAGTTCTGGTATTTACACTGGGACAGAGAGAAGATGACTGACGCTCGCTCGCTGCTTAAGGAAGGGGTTGTTTCTAAAAGCATGGTCCACATTTTGACAGTTGTAGATGTGAGGATTTGACGCAGTTCACAGCAGGTGTTGACCGACAGTCAAATCCCCGCTTTCTGTGCCTCTGCGTTTTCAAGCATAGCCCCATGACTCTGACGGCTTTTTATGCACGTGTGTGGTGCCAAGCACGAAACGGTCTGTCTGTACTTTTACCTCATAGCTGTAAGCTGTTCTTGAACCGCTTGTCTTAAACTGACAGCTAAAGTCTATAATCACGATGAGGATAATTGAAGAAGCCATTCTCCTGCATGCCATTTTGAGGCCCTCCTTTCACTGCCTCTGAAAAAGACCATTAGCACTTGGTAGCAACGTCTGAGCGTTCACGCTTAAACGGGATTGAGAGAGGACTGATGTCAAAAAAGCAGCAGATACGGTCACGTGAAAGAGAGGACACCTCATGAACACCTTTGAATTTAAACATCTACATTGTATTCATACAGAAATGACGTTAATCATTTATAAACGTCATTAATAGAAATGTCATTTTATTCTGAGGATAAAGTTCAGACCCCTCTGTCCTAATATCTGCTTCTCCTCCGTCTGAAATGTCAGTGAGATAAGCCAGAACCTGGGCTCACCGCTCCTGGACATCGACTGAAGAACGACGCTCCCACTCCTCCGTGATGGCAAAGGGAATTTTTCACTTCTGTGATGTTTTGAATGCCAGTCTTTGCAGATGCTTCTTCCGCTCTCTCCTCAAACCCCCTCTGATACAATAAAGATCTCAGTGGTTTCTATGATGGAGAGATCTCACACCCTGCTGTGCAGCAAAGCAGCTCCAAACCATCACACTTCCACCACCATGTTTCACAGCTGCTATGAGCTTCTTCTGCTCAAATGTTGTGTTTGGTTTGATCCAAACATGTCTTCTGTTACTGCGTCCAAATAATTAACTTTGGATTCATCTGTCCAAAGAACATTGTTCCAGATGTCCTGCTTCTTGTTTAGATGTTCTGGAGAACTTTTATTCTTCTCCTGGTGTTTGACACTAAGAGCTTCTGGCCGATGGTGGTCTAATTATTAGCAGCTGATGTTTTGCACTTGATTCTAATTTTAGACATTTTAAGTCCTATTAAATGTTGTTGTGTCCTTTTCTCACACGCGTCCATTCTGGAGGCTGTTCTTCTCTGTGAGTATTCAGGACCACAGGACTCTGAGTGAAGTGGTAATCAGAATACTCCTCTAATCCAGCCACCCACACTTATTACCTGCTTCGGCTGGACTAAGCCCAGGAATGAAGTGCTCAAGTACTCACAGTTCTGAATGTCGCTAGAGAATGTGGTGATATTCTCGCTGAGAAGGACGAGTTCGATGCTCAAGCTCCCTCCTCCAAAAGCTGCAGGGAAAAGGGTAAACCCAGAGCAGACACTGCCACACACTCTAAACACTGCAGCGCCTTATTAAAACAAACGCTCCACATACTGGCTGGGATTATTAGAGGAGTAGATTCTGGGAGTTTAGTGTCGAGATGGAGCCACCACTCATGGTAAATCTGCATGAGAACCTCACCAGAACATCTTGTTTGGTAATCTGAAGTAGAGGCATAGTGGCACAGTTGATCTTGTAGAAGAGTCGATCTCACGTTGGCAGAATCAAAAGATCCAAACATTGGATCAAAAACAGACCCAACCGGTCTTGTGAAATACAAACAGGTTCAGAACCTGACAGGAAGAAGAACATCGGTGAAGATCGTGAGGCTCGAGAGTAAGCTTAATTTATCAGATTTTCTGGCTGACTTCACCCTTAATTAAGTCACCGCGAGGACAAGTTCCAGCAGTGGAGCGATGCTGTATTGTTCTAGTGTGAATGGAAGGTTCTGGGAGGTGGAGTCGTGGTGAACGCGAGTGCATCTATGCCCGTCACACGGGCATGGCATGGAAAAAACAAGCTCACTTGATCAGAAGAGCCCCCCCAACGACATTGTCTTTGACTGGAAACATTATGTGGCTAATGTGGGGGTGGAGGTGGAGGTGGAGGTGGAAGGGTGGGGAGTTGAGGTGAGGCTCCGTGAGTTTAGGCTCCTGCAGAGATGTACTGGTTGAAAGAACATACCGACTGCAGTCATATGAAGCATCACAAGCAAACCACCACCAGGTGAAAACAGCTCTGATCAGAAAGCAGACGACAGACTGCTGTGAGAGGCCGAGAATATATATACTAATATAATAATATATAATATAATAATAATATATAATATAATAATATATATATATAATACACAAAAATATAATATATATAATAATATAATAATATATAATATAATAATACAATAATATAATAATAGAGTAATAATATAATATATATATTAATATATAATAATATATAATATAATATATATAATAATATAATAATATATAATATAATAATACAATAATATAATAATATATAATAATATAATATATATAATAATATAATATATATAATAATATAATAATATATAATATAATATATATATAATAATATATAATATATATAATAATATAATAATATATAATATAATATATATATAATATATAATATATATAATAATATAATAATATATAATATAATATATATATATATAATAATATAATAATAACACATTTACACAACAATCAATGAAGAACAATAAAGAAATAAGATAAAAAATAAAATAAACATATTAAAATAACTACACACAAATTAAACTGCTCAAAGCTCACTCCATTCTTTCTCCCCTCCTCTCCCCATCTCTCCCTCCTCCTCCTCCTCCTCCTCCTCCTCAGAGGGTACACAGTGCCGCCCAGCAGCACATGCCAAGGGATGTGTTAATGCAGGGTACTGGTTGCCAGCCCGGCTGAGGTGTTGGGTGTCTGTGAAACAATGGTGTTCTGTTAGCATCTCTGAGCTGCTTTTGTCAACAAGGTGCTTGGACGAGAAGATGAGGACGAGACCGCCCTGCTAAAGGAACGCAACAAACTGTTTACCTTTAGTTTGAGCTGACATGGATCAGTGATGGGCGGGTCGCACTGTTTACTAAAGCCTGTATCTGTGATTACAGTCACACTTACCATGTCAGTCATAGACATTATTTGTAAAGATGAGATATTTATAATAAGTCCTTCAAAATGCTTTACAGCGGCCCAATAAAAACAACATCCTTTATTACTTTTGTTATTTATGTATGTATCACTATGTTCCTGTCACGGGACTTTTATTCTGAAATTTGAACACTGTGTGAGCAAAAGTTTAATGACGCAGGGTTTGTAATAGTTCATCTGTTTCTGCTTTCTTTTCATCTCCAGGAAAAAACCGACATGCTTCGTCAGAGAATCCAGCAGCGTTTCAGCCGAGCATCGACAGCGGCTAGATATATGCGGTGCACACGCCGATGCTGTCTACTGCCCGACAAGGCCTGCTCCATCGGCACCATCAACAACAACAACAACAACTGCAGCAGCAAAGCCATGGGGGTGAGGCTCTGACACCAACACACACTGTGACACACACTGTGATTAGGTCAGGTGGACGCTTTAGAGCTTCTAATCTGACCGGACATGAGGATGAGGGTCGTTCTGCTGACCCACTGTGGACGATGGATGTGTAAACAAGGAGAAGGTCGCTGTGTTGTGGTTGATGGGCGTAAAACACACATCTGATTCCATATATTCTGCAATATTGAATTGTGATATATACTATAATATTATTGGAGCTCTGATGCTGATGTTGAAGATCGGATCAGGACGTCCCTGAAAGCCTGGTGTTTTGGTGTTTTCCTGGATGCAGGCGTTTGATATATAAACTCTAAATAAACTTGCTTGACCTGCTGGTCACCAACATTAACACAATCTCAGCAGCAACATCAACTAATCACTTGGTTCAGCCAACTGTGTAACCACTGCTCTGTTCTCATAGAATATGTGATGTTGGTTCAGGTTTCCGCACACACTCGGTGTGACTCACCCAGGCTCCTTGTCTTCTCCTTGTCGCTGCAGATTCACAGTCGGAGGAAAAAAATCCGACCACGCACAAAAGCCTGCAGTGTTGCAGGAGGGCGAGTCGTTTACTCTCGAATCAGCGGCCGTCCGTCTGAAACTGCAGACAATGATGTTGAGCAGTTTTCAGACCATCATAGCTGCTAATGGGATTTCTGTTTTCTGTTGTGTCTCAATTTCTTAAAATGTTATTCTGATGAGGTTTTGTGTCTTGTGAAGTGCAAGGCTCCTCAGTAGAGAAAGTTCTATCAGATGGACTTCAAACACCACGAGGGTCCAATCTCAGAAACGCTACCTTTACATGAAGTGATGGGGGATTTCAGCAGCCTGTAAACATGCCCACCGCAGTGGGGCTGGAACTCATTCAGACTGGGGGTGGAACTCATTCAGAGGGTGGCTGGAGCTGAATCATTCAGATGGGGGGGTGGGGTGGGGGTGAGGTGAACTGGCCCAGAGTGGGGGGTTGAGCTGAACTCATTCAGAAGGGGGTGAGGTGAACTCATCTGATGGGGGGTTGAGCTGAACTCATTCAGAGTGGGGGGGAGGTGAACTCATTCGAGTAGGCTGAGCTGAACTCATTCAGAGGGGGGGTGAGGTGAACTCATTCAGAGTGGGGGGGTGAGGTGAACTCATTCAGAGTGGGGGGGGTTGAGCTGAACTCATTCAGAGTGGGGGGGTTTGAGCTGAACTTCATGACTTTATTTAGGTACAGCGTTATGTTGTACAAGTGTTAATTACAGGTAGACACTCGTACATCACAGACACAGTCATTTTAATAGTATGTGATTGTGTTCGACAGGAATACTGACTGTGGTGTTCTCACAGAACACTTCTGAGAACGTCTTTTACTCTTTTTGTAAAATACACTATAAAAGTGCGGTTTGTTGGGTCACTGAGCGACTTATCCTCCGTGCATCTGGAGAGAGTGAGGGCTTTTGTTGTTCGTTTGCTATTCCAAGGACATCTGTCACGCATCTTGTATCTTGAATACATTAAGGCTGAGCAAACAAAAGCAGGACATTTGGAACTCTGCTTTTTTCCATGGAGATGTACGTGTGTGATTTCTTGATGTTTTGACAGCAAAATGAATGCCACCTGGAGTGGCACTGTTCAGAATTAACACTGACCTTTTCCGAGTTTTGGGATAACACGTTCCAGACAAAGTCAGACAAATTTTTAACGTTGTCCCGATTGTTGTTCAGACCACCTTGATGTTAAGGGCGCAGCCCGAGCGCCGGCGGCTGCTGGGGGGGAATAAACAAATGTAAATTCTGGAAGCAGCTTGGACTAGAACCGTAGACCCACCTGGACTTCAGACACAAAACGTGTTCGCTATGAGACGGGCCGCTATCGAGAAGGCTTTAAGAAAATACCTGGATCTTCTCAGATGTTCGGGCCACTTGAGACCACCAGAGCATGTCCCGCAAAGGATGGTGTGCCAAGCCGTTAGAGAACCGTTTCCCTGTAAACTCAGTCGTAGGTATGGAACTGTGCGGATTCGAGTCTGTCCCGCCTGGAACGCTTCAGAAACGCTTTCATTGAGTCCTCGCAGTTACACAAATGATCTGTGTCAAACAGCATTCATCATTCTCAGCTTCTCGGCTTTGAAAATGTTGCTCTCCTGCCTGCTGCTGGACTGAAAACATTGTTTACCCGTCGCGCGGGTCTGCTCTCAGTTTGGCCTAATGAATAAAATTTAATGTCAGTCAATAATATCGTCACACTGTGCAGTGCAGTAACACTCACCCTGCTCGGGTCAGGACCCACCCCCTTCTGCCCTCATCAGAGCACTATTAAAATTCAGTTCCCATTATTATACATTATTCACAAGAGCGGACATGTAAACACAAACAAACAAACAAACAACAAAGAGTAAACAAACAAGTAGTTATTATATAATAAATAAAGAAAGCCAAGCACGCCTTCCATTGGTCCTGGTGGTAGTGGAAGACCTGAAGGTCCTATAAACTGACGTAAAGTCAGATGATCTCTGATCTTCCCGAGGTTCTGACTGACTCTGACATGGTAGTGGTTTTCCTCTGCAGTGGGCGGCGACATTTCAAATGTTAATGCTGTTGTAGGTCATCAGAGAAGCCTCTGACTGGCTGCTTTCTATCCTGCCTGCCACACTTGTTTTCAACCCATTCAACAAAAACGCTGAGTGGACAGGACACACTCTGGTACCAGGGCTGGACGTTCTCTTTAAGATATAAGCCATTGTCTCTGCACGACGATGTGGGAATTGTAGTGGTTTAGGAGTATTGTTATGAATATCAGTCACCTCAAGGGGGCACCACATGGCATTAGACGGAAAAAACAGTAACTTTAACAGTAAATTTGATCACAGATTCAGTGTTAACCTCATGTCTCGATGTCCCCTCATGTCCCTGCAGGACTAAGCCCCATCGAGCTCCCTTTCGACTGCCTGGAGCGCACCAGTCGCATGCTCAGCTCCACCTACAGCACAGACCGGGCCGTGGTGAAGACGTGGAGGCACCTGGCTGAGAGTTTTGGACTTCGCAGGGATGAGATTGGGGGCATGACAGATGGCATGCAGCTCTTCGACCGCGTCAGCACCGCCGGCTACAGCATCCCAGATCTGCTGACCCGGCTGGTCCAGATCGAGAGGCTGGACGTGGTGGAGGCTCTCTGCTTCGACATCCTCGGGGAACAGGAGAGTGGCGCACCCTCACCCAGACAACACCTGATCCTTTCTTCTCGCTGCGCAAGCGTGTAAGAACCCGGACAATTGCCTTGCTCCGAATCACATGAAGAATTCCCACCCTGCGGAGGTGAAGATGCTGATCAAGATGGTGGAGAAGCGGCTCTGTGCTTTCACTCCGTGCTTACGCTGATAGGACAGACAGCTTGAGCAGCTTGCTAGTGGTTGAGACTTTGCAGTCAGTCCTTCAGGTTCTATGATGGAACCACCTGAAGTTCTCGAATTTGGTGTATTTTCATATTTGCAGGGCTTCCCTCAGAACTTTGCTTTGTTTGTACCGATTGGCAGATCTGAACAGGTACTGGAATGGTTGTAGATTTAGCGCAGGACGCCAGTATTAAGGACGTTTCCATGAACAGAGACGTCGTTTCACTCTTTGAACTGGAGCTTTGTGGAAATCCATGGTTTTGACAACGTAAACAATCTAGATTGACCAGATTTGCATGGCTCCACTTCTGAGACTTTAGAAATCGATTCATGTCCCTGTGTCCTGTTCCTGAAGTGAGGTCACATTTCCCTTCTTGTGTCTAAGTTTTGAGTTTTCAGAGGACGGTTTTTAAGTGGAGGCTCGTTATAAACCGCAGTCATGGTACAAACCTAAACCCGACAAAACACAGGTTCAACAAAGTCTTCAAATAACAAGCCTCACATCATAGACGAACCTTCAGTCAGAGCAACTGAACTGAAGCACAACGTCCAGTAAATACAGTGTTTACAATCGAAAGCAAAACAACTTGAAACACTTGGCCAGTCTCCGGTTCCTACAGCAAATATGCTAGCTACACTCTGTCCAAAAGTCTGTGGACACCACTTCTAATGAACACATTCAGCTGCTTTAAGTTGCCCCCATTGCTGACCCAGATGTGCAAATGGACCCACAGCTTGTCTAATCCCAATAGATTAACAACGTGACCTAATGCTATAGCTCCATTAGTGTCAAACCCCATCGAGTTTACTTGGTTTACATCTATAAAACAGCTTCCTTCACGTGGTTTCAGACGATTGTTATTAATGCAGGTGGATTATACGACACTTAACAGATTGGGTACATTAGCCTTGTAGTTGTAGTGTAAGAGTAAAGAACAAAACTGTTTGGACGACTGACTCTAGCATTTTTATGAAACATTTATATTCCTTTTTTTATCCCATTTTTCCACTCATCCAATTTATCCCACTATGGAAGTTCCAATCTCCCAACCCCTATGTTCTCCCGTATGTGGCATCAATCCACGTGAAGTCAGCCACCGCCTCTTTTCAAACTTCTTCAGCAACGAACCCAATACTATGGCTAACAGGCGCATGTGCCAACCAGCAGAGTGTGATATGTGGAAAGAGCGCCATCTACCCACCCTGAGAGAGCATGGCCAATTACGCTCTCTCAGACTCCGACTGCTGATCGTAATCTGCACATTTACATCTACATTTCCAATTTGTAGCATTTTCTATGTTTACTCTCGGCACTCGGACCGAACATTCCCAGTGTCGAATGCTCGCTCGCCCGCCATTCGGACACGGTTTAAGCCTTTCAGACCCAGAGCTAGAAAACTCCTTGTAACTCAGCGTGTTCCCCTGTGGCTAGCCGCTGGCGCTCGTTCTAATTGGCTGGAATTGGTGGTTTACAACTGTTGGTGTAAAGTGCCTGTGATTTCCAGCACCTCATTAACTAACAAGACCAAATGGAAAAGCCATAAAGCGAGCGGGGGGCCGCTGGGTAAGTGGTTAACTGTGAGCAGAAGGTAGAAATGAAGCATTAAAGAGCAGAGAGGCTGAGGACCCGGTACCCATGCAGTGACCCGCATTGCCCAGGCTGGGTCGGAGGCTGCTGGGAAACGTCTTAATAAGCTCAATGCGACAAGTGCTCCTGACTTAAAGCAGACGTGCTGAGCATTCCCTCGGCCCCTGGTTCCGTCTCTTTAGTGCATATTCATCTGTTCGGTTTGTGTAACTGCCTGACAGCAAGATAAAGCAGAACTCTGGGAGGAAGAATGTAGAAAGCTATCAAAACATCTGGTTACGATCAGTGGCCAACATCTGTACAGACCTGGTCAACTTACCTCATTAACATTATTTTTATGACGAGTAAAACTTTAGGAAATAGCAGAGGCGGAAAGAACTGTTACAGAATATGTGTGTATATATAACTTATTACTGTACATACTGTATTCATCATGTTAAGAAGTATCAATAAAATAATACTTTTAGAACGTCTGTGGTTTCCTTGTCTTCTGACGGCTCCTCAACGAAGAGCGACAGTGCTGAACCAGAGCGTTACGTGTAAAGTGAAGTCCAGTTCTTCTAGAAGTCCAGTTTCTCAAATTATAATATTCCATCTCAATCACAGAAGGATGGACAACACAGGGATGTGCAACTCCAGACCTCTGGTATTTATACACTCGGTACTTGGTTGGGGTGCATTTAGCAAGAATGACTGCATCAGTGCGGTGTGGCACGGAGCCAATCATCTTGTGGCCCTGCTGAGATGTTCGTGTCGACCGTTTCCCCAGACGAAGAGTGGGATTGCAGTTCTGTCGGGAAGAAAGATGAAGGTTATTAATTAACGTAACGTTGGTCTGTTAAAGTGTCTGTAATGAAGACCGAAGGTGATCTCGAATCAGACCAAAGAGGGTCCTGCTGCCATTCTGAGTGACTCCATGACAGTCTGGAACGACACGGTTGCAGTCGGTCGATTCCTTCTGGGTGCAGCTGTTTTCTTGACGAGTGTATTTCGCTGCACATGTAATGAATTATGAAATATGACAGATGCATTAGGACGTACAGCTACGGAACAGTCGATGTTCAGTAACTCATAAGATCTTTTATCTATATTGAACAAATATTTCAAACCTTGCGAAGCAGATGTGAATCGACCACTGATGTTACAGGACCGACTGACTCGTCTTTTCTAGTATGATAATCTAATCTATTCACCGCAAACTGTCCAGCATTAATGTATTCATGAGGGGGGGAATATTCCGACTGGCTGCTTGACAAATGTAAAGAAGGTGCTTTCAGAAAGAAGAGCTGGCACTTTCCTGCTTCTTCACTCAAACCAGTCGACATTAGGGCAGGAAATTAGAAGCAGCCCATGCAAAGGCCTGAAGAGACCCGAACCCGGATTTATTAGAGGAGCGTCTGGAATGGCGTCCTTCATTCATCAGCATTCCACTGCCAACTATCCGCTCACTCTGAGCAGACGCAGTATTTCAACGTTAACGGCCTTTTCCACAAATCCAACCCGAGGGTACCGGAAGCTCTCGCACCCCTTTAGAGGACTGTTCACCAGGGATTCATTGGATTTGCTCAAAATTCAAACATGACACAATCTCAACATTCATAAGTAAGACGTGGTGGTGGTAGCATTATGTTAGGGATGCTGTTGGTCAGTGGGGACTTTGGGGATATTCTTAAAATGAAACAGATGGATGGATGGACAATGCAAAAGACAAGACACTATAAGACAACAACTGGATGGTTATTCAGGAATGTCTGAACAACAAAGGGTGAATGTTCTACGGCCAAGTCAAATTCCAGATCTCCATCCAATCGAGAATCTTTAAATAGGTCTGGAAGCTGCCGTTCCGCAAATGTTATCCTGCCAACCTGAAGAACCCAAAGAAGCACAGTAAAAGCTGCTACTATGGTACAACAGGTTCTACTAAGGGTTTGAAAACTCTTTGAAGGTTTGAAGGTCTACTTGCAGAACAGACTGAACAATCTGTGTAAAGGCGATTACATTTTTGCTCAGATCAGATGTGGCTATATTGACGACTCACCTTAAACGTGCTTGAGCTGCATCACTCTGCAATGTGCATGATGCAGGAAAGTGACCAGTGAAATCAGATCTGACTGTTCACATTCCTGTCGATTGCCCACAAATCGGACATGTTCCCGACAGGAAGAAACATAGGTGATGGGAACAGGACGTAGTAAAGTTCTTGGCAGTGTGAAACCAGAACCAACAGAACCTAAACAATACAATGTAACAAAAACACGTTCTGACCTGGACTTTCAGGTGTGAAAGTCTGACTTATAATTGAGGTTAAATACTTTTGCAGGATCTCCAGGATCCATGAAAACCTTGAAAGTACATCAGGCCTCTTCTGGCTTTCTGGCCAAAACATGGATCTCCTGCAGAAGAGAGGCCATGCTGCATCAGCAGAAGAAAAGAGGGCTGTCAAATCCGATCTGGTTTGCCCTTCTTTGGATTTCAAACAGGACATTATTTAGTCTTTTCTGGACGCTAATCCCAGGCTTTGAGGTCTTGGAGTCTGACAGGCACCCGAGGGGCCGAGCACTAAGCCCGTGTCATTAGCACTTGAGCGCTAGGTGACGAGGAACAGAGACCACCTCGGGCAAGGCCAGGTAATCGCGGCCTCACGAGAGAAGAAATGGAGCGTGACGGCAGCCCAAAGATGTTCCAGGCGATTCCACCAACTCAGAAACCACAGTCAAAAACAACGTGTACACAGTGCGTTTATCTGCGATCAACACACTTTACTCACAACGGTCAGATCAGTGCTCGGTGGTCTGCACGGGGGGCAGCGCTGTGTACCAGTTTGACAAACTTTGAGCAAAGTCAGGCAGCAAGTTTTGGCTTGCTTCCCGCGCCGGACATCAATCAAGTCTAGACAAATATGCAAAACAGTTTACATTCCACTATACGAAGCAACAGCTGCCACTCAGTGGAGGGTTCGAGACCCCTGGTGGGTGGGTGTTTTTATTTATTTATTTATTTATTCATATTATTTATTTAAACCTCAACCTTCCCGTGGACAGAAGGACAGCAGAAACCACACATATGGACAAAACTGGCTTTTTCACATCATAAAACTAAAGTTAAAAAAACAAAAACAGGAAACTGTGCAGGAGATTCTATCAGGATGGAAAACAGGCCTGAGACGACTCTCCAAATGTTGTTTAGCTGAGCTTCATAATTCTGCTTCATTAAGCCAACACATTCTACTGATCAACTCACGGACAAAATAGAACACCAAGAGTCGCTGGAATGCGATATAACTTTACATGTATTAATGAGAAACAAATCAAACCAATGAGACAGAAATATCACTCCGATCATGGATTTACTGATGAAGATGATCAGGGTTTATATCTGTGAGTGTAAACGTCTGTGACTCTGCTTTCAGTATCTGCTGTAACTGTAACTGAACGTTTCCGTAACGGTTGATCAGTCCTGCACTAATTTGAGTTCATTCTTCCACAAACCAGCTTCAGCCCTGTGATGTTGATGGTTTCCTCCATGAACTGCTGCTTCTGCTCCTTCACAACATCTCTACTGGATTAAGATCAGAACTCTGATTGGATCATTCCAGAACATTACCTTCATTCTCCTTTAAATGTTCTTTGGTAGAACGACTTGTGAGCTTAGGGTCGTTGTCTTTCTGTATGATCCACATTCTCTTGAGATTCAGCTCACAGACAGATGGACTGACACTCTATTCACAGATCTGGAATACTGGATCATTTTCCCTAATAAATAAATGATCAATGTAATATTTCTGTCTCATTTGTTTGATCTGGTTCCTTTTCTACTTTTAGGACTTTTTATATTATTATTAGAGCAAAAATGAATTTGGCAAGTGGCAACATTCCTGGGAAACCCTCGCTGTGTGTGTGGGAGCATTAGCCTGCTGAATGCCAGCTGGAAGCCCTGCATGAGAGGTGACACGTGTCCGCAGGATGTCCTGCACATATTGCTGAGTTGTTAGTGTCCTTCGTATCGCTCCTCAGATCATCACACCAGCAGTTGGGTCAATGTCAATCAATCAGTTTGATTGTATAGCACTGTCACAAAGCAGCCTCAAGTGAGCAGCCAACAGCAACAGTGGCAAGGATAGAAGACCAGCAAAGACAGGTTTGAAGACTCACCACGAGACCTTCGTACTCTAAACTGACCATCGTCGGATCCCAAACAGAATCTGGATTCATCACGAAATTCAGTTCCAGTCCACAGCAGTCCAAAACGACCATCCTCCTTCTTTCAGTCCAACGATGGTCCCCCTCTCAGAGTCAGCTGGAAAAAAAATGTAGTGTGTCCTAGAGGCGTGTCTATCGGCCAACAATCTTTCACCAAGAGGTACACTATCCAAAAGTAGCCTCTACAGTATTCAGTGGTCATTACCTACCAAAAGCCCTCCAAGGAAGGACAACCGGTCAACTAGCGAACAGGGTCATGGGGCCCAAGGCTCATTGATGCTCATGGAGGTCCCACCTCCCAACTTAAAGGATCTGCTGTTAACGTTAGACTTGGTACCAGATACCACAACACACCTTCAGAGTCCATGTCTCAGCAGGACCTACATGATATTAGGCCAATGGTTTTAATGTTATGGCTACTTGGTGTATAGTATAAAACGGTGTTTGTTGTCTGAGCAACCTTTAATGAATAACATGTTCTTTCTCGTCTACAAAAGCTGTGTTTCATTCGCTTTTGGGCTTTATGCCATTCCACAGAAACATAGCTGTTTGTTGTGTAAATATTATACTGGGCCCAGTTTCCCACAAGCATCTTATGGTTGAGATCTTCCTAACTGGTAGAGAGAGAGTGTTCAGTGTAATGCTAGCTCTACCATGTGAGACTCATCTTTGTGCTTTGATGCTTTTGGGAAACCAAGCCCTGAAAGACACTTTAAAGTAGGAATAAATGTTTAATATAGGAGTAAAGGTTTAACTTGGTGGGAAGGTTTGACATCATGTGATGATTCAAGTTTCACACTTGGCCATGCATGTGATGTAAGCAATGACAGACCTTATCGCTGTACTTGTCTAACTATATGAGGTCGTCCGTTCCGTTCTGACTTGAGTTTGCGAGTCAAGTGTTCCTCGAAGAAGAGTCGGGAAGCAATTTGAGAGCTACGCAAATCACGAAGCCTAACAGACACAATTACGGTCCTGTTAGTGCAGCACCATTGGCAGATGGCTTCACACTGCAGGACCACATGCACACCGTTATGACTGCCCTTAACACCACGTCAACATCACAGAAGACTGCAATGGTTTCATGCCAGACAGAAAAGGAGTCACTCAGAATGACAGCCGGTCATCTACAGTGACCAGTCCTGCATTTGTCTTGGTGGAGGCAACATTAACAGTCAAACGTTACGTTAATGATGTTCTGCAACCAGTGGTTCTACCTTTTCTGAACACACACTCCAGTGCTCTATTCCAACAGGACAACGCTCGTCCACACACTGCTGCCGTCTCAGGATCTCGTCTTGAAGGTACAGATACTACGCCGTGGTCGGTCTCATCTCCAGACCTGTCCCTGATTGAAAATGTGTGGACGCTATTGGACGCTCTATCAACACTCCACCCCTACCACACCATCTGCAGAACTGAGTGAGAACATTCAAGCTGCATGAGATGGATCATCACAGGACACCATTAGGAACCTCTACACCTCCATGCAGAGACGTCTGGCGTGTTGCATTAAACCCGTCGTATTGAGACGCCGTACTGAGAGACACTCAATGCTGTACTGCAATCCCACACTTCCTTCTGGGGGAAACTATTTTACTGATGGTGTACACACACACACACACATACACACACACACACACACACACACACAGTGGCTGGTGCAGTGTTTGCACACATGGGGATCATGGCTGTTTAACTTTATGCTGATGATGAAGCATAACCGAGTAAAAATGCCCTGAGAAGGTAAATAAAGCCGTAACGAAGGCGCTGGTTATGAAGTCAGAACAGAGGGCTCGTAATACGGTTTCAGTGCTGCTGAGGTCCAGCTGAAAGCATCCAGACGCGGGATGAAGCCTCGCGGTCGACGTGCACAGCCGAGCTGACGTGCAGTCAGACGCTGCTCAACCTGAAGTAATGAAAATAAATAAATCAGGCTCTGACAGTTCAGGCGCTTTTAAAGGGGCTCATTAAAATAAACAGCGCTGTTGGGATAAAAGCAGAGGCCTTCAGCCGAGCGGCCTTCGAGAGCACATGAGCTCAAATTAATCACGGCTTAAAAATATACAGATTTATATCCAACACTTCTACACAACAAGCCCTTCTAGTTGTGGGGTTTTAGGATAACAACATATATTCCTTCCACCAATCAGTCACTGGAACTCCTTTATTCAGCAGAAGATCCGTGGAGACCCCTCAGACCCGCCTAAAACTAAATCTTTAGTTCATTTCTATTTAAGTTTGTTTTCCTTAAAGTTTGGTTAGAAATAAAACTCTGGTTTTATTTATTCTCCAATCAGGACTTTGTTATTTGTGGTATCCAGGTAGAAACACCAGCAGAAAGTCGCATCATAAGTTATTTAATTGATTTGAGACTCCTCCCCTTGACCGACTGTTTCTAATCAACGCCTTATTTGATCTGAGACTCCTCGCCCTGCCTGTGATTGGTCCTAATCACCACCTCAATTGGTCTGAGTTATTGAATTAGATCAATGATTGGTAGACACTTATTTATAGTATCGAATATTAACAACGTCAGCTTTACTTAACTTCACCCTAAAAACAAGCCAATCAGGGCAGCAGGATCTGATCCAGGCCTCGGTCTGATGGTCCTCTGACCCCAACTCATTAGAGGGAATTTTAGGGGTCACAGAAGTGGGACAGCAATTCCAGCTGTCCATCAGAGCGTTCAGAGCTGCCCATCGAAGGCCTCGGAGCTCAGGAGCGCGGGAAAGGCAGATTGGAACTTGAGTGCGTTAATTCGGTTTGGTGGAACAAGCCTCGCTGGAGGCGGCCGATGTCGAGCTGACAGACTTGGATCCCTGGGGGTGAAGGGTTAATTCACTCCAAGTCTGCATTCAGTCACGCTGTCAGCGCTCGACTGACAACTAATTACCATCGCATCAGTCCTCACTACGCTCCACAACACCGCACCTCACATCCGGAGCTTCACAGCTACACATTACCCTTCATAATCCCATTTACCAAAGAGTTCTGCAGACCCTACACCTTCACCATTTATGGACACTCCTTCAAATAAATGCATTGCTGACACAGATGTGCAAATGCACACACCGCTTGTCTAGTCCCTGTAGAGAAGTACTGCCAATAGAATAGGACTCTCTGGAACTTCAGAGATCGTCCAAATCTGACCCCGGTTGTATAATTCATCCCTAATGGTGATATTAAACTTTCATGTCGACACGCCTAAACAGCACCACGCTCACAGTTCATCTCAGGGGGTCTGTGAAGTCTCTCACAGAGTTCTGGAGACGTGGTCTGTCTAATATAACAGCGCTCTTGGTGTTGGAACAAGATCTGTCCAAAAGATCTGATGGTGTGAGGTCCAGTGCCATATTTAGTTGCTCTGCTCTGTTGGATCACTAATCAGATTCCATTTACAGAACATTACGATAACAGAATAACAGAACATACGTGTCCAACAAGAATAGAACAGAATAAAAAAAAACGTCGGTGCGTAACTACAGAATTCACCCCCCTAAAGTCTGCAGGTCACTTTCGATAAGTCTCTCTGAGCTGCCACATCGTGCCACTGGGATGTTTGCCTGTTCCTCAAGGTAGAACTGTTCCAGCTCCTTCAAGTTAGATGGTTTCTGCTGGTGAACAGCAATCTTCAAGACTGTCCATAGATTCTCAGCTGGATTAAGGTCTGGGTTTTGACTTTCCAATACATCTACACGTTCCCCCTTTGGTTCATTGTCCTGTTGGAAGGTGAACCTCCGTCCCAGGCTCAAATCACAGACAAACAGGTTCTGCTCAAGAACATCCCTGTATTTACTTTGCACCATCCATCTCCTCCTCCATTCTGTCCAGCTTCCCAGTCCCTGCAGAGAGAGACAGAATACTTTCACAAGGCACTGTATCATCCTCCCTTCAGAGGACGTTTACAGGGACGACACTGAACTCAACAAAGCTCCATCTGGAACCCTGGCTTGAAACCCATTCAGCCCGAGTCAACATTCATCATCCCGCTAACTGTGAGCTGACCACGGCAGAAGGTCAGCTCTCTGAAAGACGAGGAACACTGCAGTCAACCCTTGACAGACACCAAGCTCGTCAAGCCGAAGCCGATGACAAAAAGCAAAGGCAGAAAGCGCCGAGCAGCTTAACGGACAGATGACTTCATGGCAAGACTTCTTAGCCTCTGTAAACACCCTGATAACAGCAGGGGGAAGGACAAATGATTCAAACCAACTCTGAAGGGCTGCTGCTGTAACTTCAGCACTACGGACGGAAAAAGAGGGCTATTTATGGCACATTAAAACAGAAATAAACAATTTATTCAACAACAGTTTATGCCAGCAAAGACGAACCACAAAAAAGGAGGTTCTCAGAACCACACACATACAAATTTAGCCACGAATATAAATATACGACAAATTGTCTCATGCTTTAAAATGATTCCACTGTCCTAACATAGCGATAGCCAAATCCCGGACCTTGACCAACAACACATAGTTATGGCGTTCCTAATCAAGTTCAGTCACAAACAATGGTTTTACACCCATCAACCATAATATTATGACCTTGTTTCTACAGTCACTGTCTATTTTATCTGCTCCTCTGATCACACAGGAGCTCTTTGTGGTTCTATAATTCCAGACTGTAGTTCATCTGTTTCTCTGCAGACTTTATTCTCCTCCTTTCACCCTGATCTTCAATGATCAGGACCCCACAGGACCACCACAGAGCAGATATGATGTGGGTGGTGGGTCATTCTCAGCACTGCAGTCACACTGACATGGTGGTGGTGTGTTAGTGTGTGTTGCTGGTACGAGTGGATCAGACACAGCAGTGCTGCTGGAGTGTTTAAACACTGTGTCCACTCACGTCCACTCTATCAGACACTCCTACCGAGTGTCTCCACCTTGTAAATGTAAAGTCAGAGACAGAAGCTCATCTGTTTCTGCAGTTTGTGTTGGTCGTCCTCTAGTCCTTCATCAGTGCTCACAGGACGCTGCCCACAGGACGCTGTCGGCTGGACGTTTCTGGTTGGTGGACTGTTCTCGGTCCAGCAGTGACACTGAGGGGTTTAAACACTCCAGCAGCACTGCTGTGTCTGATCCACTCGTACCAGCAACACACACTAACACACCACCACCATGTCAGTGTGACTGCAGTGCTGAGAATGACCCACCACCCACATCATATCTGCTCTGTGGTGGTCCTGTGGGGTCCTGATCATTGAAGATCAGGGTGAAAGGAGGGGAATAAAGTCTGCAGAGAAACAGATGGTGTTTCACAGCTACAGTGATTAACTGAGTAGTGCATTTCATTAATTACTTCAATAAATCCATTAGTATTATTGATGTGAGTGGTCGCAGGTCACAGGTGCTGAGGAGGAGAAACTAAAGTAAGGAGGAAACTGTAAAGCTGCACTGTCCCTTTAAGGGCGAGCGGGCAACCCCAGGTTGAAGAGGATGGAGCTGAGGTTGATGGCAAGGAAAGCTCTAGCCGGGTCAGCCGTCCTGTGCATTTCCTGCAGAAACAGATGCAGCGAGGAGACTTCAAACAGACGCCTGTTCTTCCTGTAAACACACACACACACACACACACACACACACACACACACACACACACACACACACACAAAATATAGGAGAAAGTCTCATTTCAATAATGCTCGATTCATATACCAAAGTCCAAAACTTCAAAGAAATTCAAGACAGTGATGCTTAAAAGTTTGTGAACCATTTATAATTTTCTATATTTCTGCATAAATGAGATAAAACTTCATTAGATTTTCCTAAAAGTCCTAAACGTAGATCAGATCCTTCACATATCATGCTGTATATCGAAAGCTGATATTGGTGAATAATTAACTGATTGCCCAGCTTCACATCAAAGCAGCCACAGCTTAGAGAGAAGGTTCAGTAGGAGCTTTCTCCAGTTACAGACAAACTCAACCCTCACTCGGTTCCAGAATGGGAGCAGGCCTCCAGATGGACTTTCGGGAAGTCAGGGGAGGCTTCCAAACCTCCACACTGTGCTGTGATCTCTGCTAATGAGGGTTAACAACGATGTTTAGAAAGCAAAGCTAAACTAATGAGGGTTTCCTGTCAGGCTGCGAGCTCGGCAGCTGGAGCAGGGTTGAATTTTGGAGAGAGCCTGAGGCAATGATACGCTTGTGATGATGTAACTAAGGCCACGAGTAGGGGGAGGGGAGGAGAAATGGACCTGATTCCAGAGAGCTTTTGAAGGAGGATGCTGAGCTTCTCCACAAGGCTGAGGTCCAGGCGTGGGTTGCGGAGGAGCAGGGAGGCGCAGCGGAAGAACTGGTCAGTGCTGCAGGCCTCCAAGAAGGCCGGCTGGTGTCCTGCAGGGCACAGAAGAGCAGAACACTGCAGAGTCAGTAGATACATCATCGGTGATCAGGAGTCTTCTGATACATGACCAGTACAGAAAATCAATATGAACACCCGACCTACTAATACATTCTAATACATACTAATACATGGCTGAATGCAATCAAATCCTCAAAGTAATGCTACAAGATCTAGTAGAAAGTCTTGACAGTAGAGACGGTTCCTCCAACAAAAGCAGGATAACCTCTTTCTATACCTTTGATTTCAGCAGAAACAGTAAATGAACATGTCCCGATACTTTTGTCCACAGGGTCATTTCAACTCAGTTTGGCTTAGTGTGGCCCACTGGTCTAAGAGTTAGAGATGACTCATCAGAAGGTCATTGGTTTAATCCCCAGTGATGCCACAGCCATCTGTCAGTGTCTGGGAGACCCAGAGAGCATCACTGGAAGGACGGTTTACTGAGGTCCTTCTGTCTGTTTGCTGCAGACCAGTGATGTTTGCAACAGGACAAACATCTACATTCTTGCTGCAATTGAATACACCACTGAAAACCATAAGAGTGGGTTTGAGCCCTTTATTAATCCAATCCAAGAGGCCAGAGCTCCTCTGTTGAGGGGTTAGGTGAAGCGGAGAAGTTTATATTAGACTGCGAAGCCAACCATCATAAGAAAGCCTGTAAAATCTTGGTGGGTCTGTTCAGATGAAGGTCCCTTGGCACCACGTTTTGGCCAAGTATGGACCAGTATCTGGTTACCGCTTTTCTTAGAAATGTGTGCATGTAAAGATTGGTAGGTCATGAGTAAACGCCTGGCCAACAGCGCTGTAGGACATCACCATCCCTGGTTCCAATCTGGAAAAGCTTTAATCTGGGAGTGGAAGAATGGAAGGAGAAAACCACCAGCGCTCAACCATTCAACCGAGAAATGTCCTTATATGAGAATTTAATGAAAGAACATGGACATTTTTTTATTATTTCTGGTCTTTTTATTAATAACACTCAAAAGAAAAGATGAAATGAACATTGAGACCTTCATTTAAACGATGCACCAACCAGCACGGCCGTCCGCCTTCGTCCGCTTCGCTAAATTAGGCACTAATTGGGCACGAAGAGCCTCGAACGAGGCGCAGTGTTGCTCAGTGACTGATTCGCAGCTGCTCTCCTACTGCCTTGTGACATCTGACCCAGACACTTATCTCAGAGACCAAAACGATCAAGCAGACGGTCAGTCTGGCTGCTTCGTCCCACCACATCTGCCCCCCAAACGCACATCTGCACTCCCTCATCTTCACAGGTAAGCTGATTCTCATTAGACCAAGCTGAGGGAACTTCAAAAGATGTCCACTGGAGACTCTGACTGTCTGACCGCTCGCTTTAAAGGGCTGATTTAAGGCGTCTCTCTCGCCGGGACACGTGGCGAACATTAAGGCCGGCCGTGCCGCAGAACAGACGGTGGACGCTGAACAGGGTTTCCACCCGGATGAGAGCAGGGGCCTGGCGGTTGACCTTCAGGTGTGAACCTGAACCTGAGCTTTCACACACTCGCATAATTATTCCTCCACAAAGTGCAGTAATTGCTAGAGCAGATTGGAGCCTTCCTATAAAAAGTGGCACCCAGGCCAGCACCAGCCTGCTTGGGTCTCTTGGAGCTCCTCGTAAACAGGTCTGCTCAAACAAGTCTCTGATTAGCAGCAGTCGTAGCACGCCAGGCGTGACAGGAGAACGAAAGACAGTGTTGGATTGGAGCGTTTAAAGGAACAGCCAAATCAAACCTCCTTCCTCCAAGTTCAACCACTACTGCATCTCTCTCCTGGCTGGTCTTCCAAGGTGTACCGTCAGGCCTTGAGACGGCAGCAGTGTGTGGACGAGCGTCGTCCTGCTGGAATAGAGCACCGGAGTGTGTGTTCAGAAAAGGTAGAACCACTGTTTGCAGGATCTGGTTAATGTAACGTTGCAGACTAATTGGTGCTGATTAACGTGTTAATTGAACGACTCGCTGAGTGCCGAGGGCTTCAGGTGACGGCACAGAAAAGAAGATTCTGCTCCGACTCCTAACAAGCAGGTCAGGGTCCAACACTGGTTATGAAGAGCATGTGTTTGGTCTTCGACAGCAAACGTTTGTCAAAAAGACAGTTTGACAGTTTCTTGGAGAAATTCCTGATTTTATGGTTGCCAGTGTGAAGGTCGGTGCACTTTTGATGATTCCCAGCCTTCCCCAGAGAGCACGCAGGGCAGAGCCAATCAGCTAGTAATACAGGAACATGATGTATCTATATTCACACCAAGAACTGCTGAACCAGACCGTGAGCTCTCCTCACGGGAGTCGAGTATTATTCATAGTTCTCATCAACACCTGGTTTGATCAGTTATGATCAGTGTATATTAATGATAAACCGCTGGTGATGGAACTGATCCATGTACTGATGTCCAGGAGAAGCATGGAACCAAGCTTTGTTCTTCAAACCAGCTCACAAGATCTCAACTACACGAAACACCCATCAGCTTCGGCCAACATCTGGGCAAACTAGGGTTCCTAGGGGTCTGTGCCCCCACCGGTAAGCACAGGATACAGATACAGCCTAGTCTCAAGCATGGGGTCTTCAGTCACCTCCTGGAGCAAAACACGGCCTACTTTAACAGCAGTGAACTGGAACTGCAGTCTTGTCTCAGTTAATAAATCAGATCTGATTCTGAAAGTTCTAAAGCAGCTGTGGGATCTAATGGGATCAATCCCTGAAAAGATGCGTATCGTTACACTCCGACTTTAACAGCCATCTTTTTGGGATTTGTCTGCATCACCTGCAGCTCCAAACGTGCAAACCTGAAAAGCCGAAGCGTCACATGCGAGTCCTCCTCATATAACTGGCTGAAAGTTATTAGTCTCCAGCACGCGCCTCCTCAGACACATTAGCAGCGTTGCCTGCTGGTTAATGGAGCGGAAAGGAGCCAGGCTGATGGAAGTGTTAATGGCCTACACCGTGTAACCGTGGCTAAAGCATATGGGCTCAATCACACTAATCACTCCACTTGATACGTCTACATGCCGATACCTCAGCAACCACCCTGCCGTACAGTGTATACACCAGCTTTAAAGACCTGATTAAAGTAATCGAGGAAAACACAAACATGCTGGCGTCGAGCGGGGACAAGCGCGGCGCGTGTCCAAGTGTTGTAGTCATTTGTTGTATCTTCGGTCTAAAGTGTCATTTGGGCAGAATTTTCACATTAAGGTACAATAAACAGGTGATTAGCAGGAGGCTGGAGTAACGGAACAAGGCAAGAATAATAAATAAACCAGTTCACGCTTTAATTATTAAACAGAAAGGAACGAAAGACAGGGTTTAATTTGGGTTTAAAGAGAACAGTGAACAATGTCTTACACACCGCTGCAGTCCTGTAGACCAGCATTACCATACCTGCCTGGGGAAGTTTGTGGACACCCCTTCAATGAATGCATTCAGCTACTTACGTTGCACCCATTGCTGACAGAGATGTGCAAAAGCACACATAGCTGGTCTAAAGCCTCTAGAGGACTCTCTGGGCCTTCCCTGGACAGTAGGGACAGTTACTCCAGCACAGTATAAAACCTGTCCCAATACTTTTGTCCATTTAGTGTATTTTTTTGTTTTTGGGGGGATGGGGGGTTGGACCCACCATCACCTGTGGCTGAAACACTCGTACATCTGGAGTTGACCACTAGTAAAGGTCTTGAGGTTCGATAACAATCTGTGTGTCTACTAATGGACCTCAGATGGACCCGACACCCCCCCATATCATATGGACAACAGCGTTTCTGCGATCAGAAACCACAGAGACCACTGCTGAATGGGGAAGAGGGGCTGATGAACTGTTCATCAACACATGGAGCAGTACGTCTGCATACAGGAGCTATTAGGTAGGTAGATCGCTGGTAGACAAGAGGACAGGTATGATGGACATTTGCTACGGACTCACGTGACTCTGCGCTCATCTGCAGCAGGATGTCCACCGCCGGCGCAAGCAAACCAGGACTGCCCACCCTCAGCAGAGACAAAACAGCCGACAGGGCCCGATAGTTCAGGAAGAGAGCCTGTCCCTCATCTGTCCTCACATCACTGTGCAAAACGTCCAGTGCCTGAGCCAATATGTCCACTGCGGGTCAGAAAAAGGAGACATGAGAGGTTTGTTTGTAATTAACTGGTGGTTCTGGTCCACAATTTGGGCCTAACAATCATATTTACACTCATGAACACGCAGAGCAGTGATGCCCTCCAGGATTCATGCTGTTACTGCCAGCACCTTCCTTTGGAAGACGGCTGCACGACGCAAGACTACAAGCATGCAGACATTACAAGAACTGTCCTCAACACCAAGTCAAGATCACCAGACTGCAAAGGTGTCATTCCAGACAGTCCTGCTGTCGTCTTGGTGGCGATAACCAATGAATTTTTGATCTCATCTCCAGACCTGTCCCTGATTGAAAACGTGTGGGACGCTATTGGACACTATCAACACTCCACCCCACCACACCATCTGCAGAACCGAGTGAGAACATTCAAGCTGACAATAAGAGATTATTTTTGGTCCCAGAAAATGAAATTTATGATGTTTTAAGAAGTTTTCAAATGTTCCAAAAACTCGTACTTCCTAAAGAATGGAGGGTGTCCTGTGACTTTCCCACAGAACTTCACAACATCCCCGGTTCATAGGAATTAAAGTGAACAAACAAACGAATTAATCAACATGTGGCCAACGTACCACACCTTTCACTCGCTGGTTTGGAAGTGTAGCACGCCTGCCGGAGTGTAAATAAACACGCTTTAGCAGCAGGAAAATAGGCCCATTTTCCAGAGCAGGGCTGTGTTAGTGTTGCTGAATGAGACTGGGAGACTTAGTGGCTGTACCTGCCACTCTCCATGGGAGAGACGTAAACCAGGCAGATAAAACCAGCTCAAGAGTAATGGGCACGATAAAAAGCCCCAGCGATCAGCACTGGGTGTTAGCAGCTCAGGAAAAAAGACCTTCATTGGAGCTGTGAGGCTGATCCTTCCCAGATGGAGCTCCAGTCTCCCACGCCAAGAGGACCTGCTGGCATCACAGTCCTACCTGAGCCATAAAGCTGTCCTGGGTTCGGGACGAAGTCCTCTTTCCCGACATTTCTAACATCCTGAAGAGAGACAGGCCTGATAAGGGACTCCACAGGCAGTGGTGATTTCTGGTCCACTTTGATTCGGAGAGATCTTTAAAGACTTCTGGATCGTCTTTGGTCTATAAAGATCCCTTCGAAAACCAAATGGAAAGAAGAAACCGTTCCATCCATTATCTGCAGCCTTCTTTCATCTTTAACCCTTTAATCCCGGCAGAAAAGTGGCTGTTTGAGCCTTTTTCATCTGCTCTTCTCCGCATTAATAACACGATGAGTGCATGTCTGAACCATTGCATCCATGCTTCAAGCTCTAACAGACCTGCTTACGTGAGCTGTGACCCGGTCTGACTCGCTGCGATCTATAAACGTGGACTGACTCCTGGATTTTAGTTTTAAGACGTCAGTGTGGAGAAGGTTGTTTTATTGTTAATCACAAACCCCAACCTCAGCCTATAACTTCAATACAATGACGGTGTAGGTTGGATGGCGGTTGGTAAAGTGTAATGAGTAACACCACCACCTTTTAGGTGGTACACTACACCCGTGGAACACTAAAACATAGAAAGATTCCAAAATTAATTCCTCTTTGCTTCTTTAGATCATAGATGAAATTCCACTCTGTACACCGTCAGTACTGGACTGACTGACAGAGTGATGTAGATTGGACCCAGCTTCTCTGGACACATGTTCTGGTTCTGTTCAGAAACACACACTTTCTGTCCGTGTGTTTTTACGGTGTTGTTTAAGATATCGGGGAGAACAGTGGTGCCATCTCCTCTCATTACTCTTGGCGAGTGGTTAATACGTTTGCCTTCTGCTCTCTCAGGGCCAGGAGAGTTTAAACGGAGAGACGCTAATCCTCCAACGTTCATGCACTGGATTAGAAAGGTCACGTACCATCTTTAATTTCTTCCAGTTCGATGTACTGTGAGAAGAATCTGGACCTTTTGGCGTTTTGTGTGAGATTTAATTTCTGTAAATGATTTAAAGATGAATTATTTTAGTTTTGTGAGTGAAAAAAAAGAAAGTACCTTTGCAAAAGTATGGGAACCCCAGAAGATTTGAGGGCTCATAACTTTAATCGAGATCTCAGAACTTTAAGGGTTATGGCTTGTTCATGGTCATCTCTTAGGAAAACCCAGAATCGTCTAACAATGTCCCAAAAAACAGCAGCCATGGGTTCTTCTAAGCAGCTGCCTAGCACTCGAAAATGCCTAGAAAATGAAAATGGTTGAGGCCCAACGCAGGAGAAGGACATAGAAGATAGCAAGACATTTTCATGTTGAAATTTAAGAAATGACAGTTATCAGGAAGAGTGAAGGTGAAGATAAGGTCTGGAAGACCAAGATAAAAGTTCAGAGACAGCTGCTAGAAAAGCAAATCACAGCCCCTGCTTGACTGCAAAAAACCTTCAAGGAGATTTGTGGTGCATTCTTCTACTGTTCCGAGACACCTGCACAAATATGTCCTTCATGGACGAGTCGTTAAAAGAAACCTTCTCCTGCTTCCTCACCACAAAATCCAGTATCAGAAGTTTGCAAATGAACATTTAAACAAACCTGAAGCCCTGAATTTTGGAGAAAATTCTGAGAATTTCTTTGAAAGAACACCTTCAACTGTTAAACATGGGGGTTGATTAATTATGCTTTGGGGTTGTGTTGCAGACAATGGAAGAGGGAAGATTTCAGGGGTAGAGGGAAGAATGGACTGAATGAAGTTCCAGTCAATTCTGGAAGTAAACAGAACACCATCTGTAAAAAAGCTGAAGGGTCTACAAACAGATGATCCTAAACACACCTCAAAAGCCACAAAAGACCTCAAGGAGACGCTGAAGGTCTTATCATGGTCCTCACAGACCCCTGACCTGAACGTAAGAGCAGTGCAGGCAGGACGAGCCAGGAATCTCACAGAACTGAAGACTGAGGAGGATGAACATGCCTCAAACAAGAGCTGAAGACTCTCACCTACAGAGTGTGTCTGTAAGCCGTGATACTCACCAATGGGGGGCGCTACTGGGTACTAACCATGCAGGGACTCAAAGTTGTGCTTCGGGTCTTTTTCCTTTTTTGTTCTTTTGAAAATGTTAAAGATGAAAATCTAAATGGTTTTTGTTTAGAATACAAAGGCAGCGTCTCTAACTTTATAACACCTATCTGTTCACAGGGACAGTCATTTTGAACAGGGGTGTTTATAACATTGTAAATACAATGTAATTAATGTGTATATTCTGCTTTTCACTCACCTTTACATCTGAGAACCGTGAGGCGACAATACAGCTGATCGTGATTTGATCTGATTTTGAAAATGTAAAGAAGAACACTCCTCTATATCTAACGGAGGGTCATGTTTTGTGTTCATCTGGACGCTCACAGGCTGGTTCTCCTGCTCTCTGGTTTAAATGCTGTTTACACTGAGGTCCAGCAGGAGCTCTAGAGGCACCTCCAGCTCCAGAAACACTGAAAGAGCTTTGGAGAAGCTGCTGAGTTCTCAGTGAAACGGCAATGTCTCCATCTGTTGGAGGCTTGTGAGAATCAGCAGCAGCTACAGCTCTTTCAACTGAACAGTACACTTCAAAAAAGGAATTCGTATGCATCCATAAAACCCCATTTATCACAGTAACGATTAAAAAATGATATATCACTGCCGTATGAAACTGGATGATAACGGGATTTAATCCATTGTGCCTCCTAGAATCAAAGATCTGCATTGTTCAGGCAGTTATGTGACCTTTTCTAGGCTTCATAACTCAGGATGATAAACTTAGGGGGTGGGGCTGATGCTCAACCTGCATACAGACTCTGACTGATCAGAGAGAGGGGGCGGGGCTGATGATCAACCTGCATACAGACTCCGACTGATCAGAGAGAGGGGGCGGGGCTGATGATCAACCTGCATACAGACTCTGACTGATCAGAGAGAGGGGGCGGGGCTGATGCTCAACCTGCACACAGACTATAATTGAAATATGTGTAAAAACAGGGTGAAAAGTGAGATAAGAGGTTTTGTTACGTAACTATGGACGTTGTATAACAGACGTCTAATATTGTAGTTACATTTGAGGAGCATCACAAAAAGAGAAGCTCCTCACCCTGGCTGATGGTTTTGAGGATGATGAGGGTGGAGAGGAATCGAGTATGGAGGCAGGATGTCCTGAAGAGTGGACAGACTCTGGTCTTGCAGCCGTCTCCAGGCCCACGGGACACTTCTTCCCCCAGCCTCCTCAGAGTGGACGTCAACGGAGGGTGCTGGAGAAGAAACGAGAAAGACAAATGTCATCTACCTGGCCACTTTATTAGAAACACCCACCTTGTGCTTCTTCACTAGCAGTACCTGTGTGCTGTGCTCCAGCTGTGTGAGGGCGCAGTAGGTGAAGCGCAGCAGAGGCAGCTGCAGAGACAGCTCAGCTTGCTGGAGCTGCTCCACCAGCACAGGAAGAACCTGTCGGGACGCAAGACAGACCAAATGGAACAGGAGAACAAAAGTGTCGGCCCGCAGAACATCATGCTTCTTCAGCCTTTTTCTGGCAGCTGGAGCGTGACTGGGTGGGCAGTGAGGCATGTGTAAGCAATCACACTCGGGTTAAAAAGCCCATTGTTGCATTAACTCAAAACCAAGAGCCTTCACTCACTTTGAGCATGCTTAAACATGTGTGTGTGTGTGTGTGTGTGTGTGTGTGTGTGTGTGTGTGTGTGTGCACAACTTGTCTACTGCCTGTAGAGAAGTACTGCCGATAGAATAGGACTCTCTGGAGCAGATAAACACACATGACTCTATTGTCTCCATGTCTAATAGCAGGTGTGGACTAGAGGGTATAAAGACCCCCAGCATTGAGCTGTGAAGCAGTGGAACCGTGTTCTCTGGAACAATGGAGCTTTGACTGACTTTACTAAAGCTCATGTGGGTGAATGCAATGAAATGCGATCACAGCAATGTTCCAGAATCTAGAAGAAAGTCTTCTCTGGACAGTGGAGAAAGTTACTCCAACAACATTTAACTTTTAATCCCCCTTGACTGCAGAAGAACCAGTGAATGAGAAGGTGTCCCAATACTTTTGTCCATGTGGCGTATTACCCAGAGTTAGGGGTAGCAAATTGGATCATGATCTGAAGAGTAGGTGTTCTAGAGAGGAACATGATGAGGTGTAACTGACCTTAGAGCACCGCTCTTGTAGAGATGGAGATGGAAGTCCACATGGATCAACCTCCCCCTTGTTCTTCATCTCTTCTGACCCCGCCAGCTGGCCGTCCACCACCCAGTCCAGCAGAGAGCCGAGCAGCTTCAGCGCGGAGGAGCTCGGGGGGCCCTGGCATGGGGGAAAAAGAGAAACGTTGCATATTTCACTTCAACCCAGTGATTAGCAGCCCTGCAGAGAGTGGTGTGTATGGTCATTTAGTGGTGTGTGGTTGACTAGTGAAGAAAAACAATCCCGATAGAATGATTTAATGACCCCAAATTAGAGGCCCAAACACTCTGATTGCGGCAAAGCAGGGTTTCCTAAAGGCGTGTTTGGGTTTCGGGAATCATTCCTGAGCCGTCACTGAATAAGGAATCTTCTGCCTCCGTAACGTACCGTCTGTTCCAGACAAACGTCCCCTGTTCAACAGGAAAGCTGCAGGAACCTGCTAACTCCACACCCAATACCTGCAGAAGCTGAACCACTGCTGCGGAATTCAGGTCTTTCAAACCTGCACAGTCCATTCTGTCAGAGGTGAGAGCAGCTCTGCAGGGTTCTGGACCACAGGCCGCATATCTGTGGTTGGTGGACTGTTCCAAATGAGTTTAGTAAGCACAATGACTCTTTCAAACCCATTTTTCTAAATCATCTCGGTATGAAATACCACTAAACAACCTCCAATTATTATAACAAACACTCAAATCTGATGTTTTATATGTTTTATTTAAATAGGGGTCAGAACCACAGAACCACTCCTGACTGCATATCTTCACCGCAGACTGATCTGAATGCACGTAGAGGGCTTCAACCCACTGTTTTGAAAGGCTATTGAAACGTATGATGAATCGCTCAGTAACCACAAAACTCCTGCAGATCTGTCAACGTCAGTTTCAAAGGTTTAAATGAACGTTTCTGCAAATATAGAAGATAAAACTCCACGGTCTTTTTCACTGTCAAAAATTAAAAACAAGAATGTGCAAATTTGACACATAAAATACATCAAATATAAACATCTTCCTACAAATTTTCAGATCTAAAAAGGCGAGAACTATAAGACAGTCACGAGCTTTCAATTTAAAAGTATTGTGTCAACAATGTGTTTGTGTGATTTAATGTAAAGAGTCTGTTCATCTGTATTAATGACCTTGAGGCTGAAATCATTAATGAACCCATTCATGAGTCTGTTTGTGTAAGTAGGTTTTCATTCTACGTGTAAAATTAAACTAACCTGATTAACTGCTGCATCATTTTAGAACAAATTAAAGAAGTAAGGAAGGCACTACCTTCCCTGCTTTGTTGGAAGACGGAGGTCGGTCCTGTTTGGGAGGTTTGAGGTCAAATGTCTTTGGAGCGACATTTTCCCGTCCTCTCTGCACAACACCATAGTCATACTTCCTCTACCAAAGAAATCACACACACACACACACACACACACACACACACACACACACACACACACACACACACACACAGACACTTAGACCTCTGTTTAATATGGGTTTATGGATTTGTGGACTAAGGCTCCCCGTTAAGGCTGGATGATATCCCGATATTTTTTAGCTGAATGACGCTATAAGATTGCGTGACTTGGTGATCTAAAGCACTACTATGATCTCAGGATCGCAAATTCGAATCCCGTGACATGCTGCTCATGATGCTGCGCCATCGCCACGCGGAGTCTGAGTGGTTAGATGGCGCTCTCTCCCCACATCACACTCAAAGTGATGCTGGCCGGCACAGCCGTCTGTTAGCCATTGTATCAGAGCTGGGGACTTGGCGGTCGTTGACGTCATGTATCGGAGGAAGCATGTGCTTGTCCTCAGCCTCGTGGTGTCGGGAGCATCACGTGTGATGGGGAGAATCTTAATGGGGTTGGGGAACTGGACCTTCAAAATTTGTGGGGAGAAAATCGGGGGTAAAATAATGTTTAGAAATCTAATAATTAGGACAGAAATCTTCTGTCTTTACCACATTTAAACATACAGACATTTAATCTGCATTTCTTTTTTACGCACCTGACTTGCGTTCTTTCCCAACCGAGAGCTACATTTGTGTTAATTTGTGAGAGGGAAACAGGTACACTCTTACCTGCAGATTATCCAGACGAGCTTGCACCTTCCGAGACTGGTTCTCCAACGTCCTGTTCTGCTCAGTCACTTCATTCAGCTGCACACAGAGATCTCTCACTTCAGACCGCAGCGTCTTTTCAACTTTACTGCTAGTGAAGCTTTTAGCAAGGAGACGGGACTTATGATAGTGGAGACGGGGCATGATGGTGGGTGCAGATGGATGGGACATTCCATTTCCCAAAGTTGTGCGGGCATTTAACGCCCCTTGATCCACAGGGTCACGTGTGTACAGGGAATATGTCGCAGAAGACATTACCAACACAGTGGACACAGTGCCTCACCTGGGCTCATGAGGTTGCTAACTCATGGTAGGGATCGTGTGTGGAGCAGACCCCACAATGCAAAGGAACCCAGATGTCAACAAGGCATTATGGAAGCTGGTGGTGGTTCCATATTGGTTTGTGTGTATTCTCAAAGCATGGGTTGGGTCCACCAGTCTGCCGAAGCATGTGATTGACTGGTTCTGCTATGTTTCACTGCTTGGTGACCATTTGTCCTGAATATGTGTCACATTTTTTATGTTTACATGCTGCTAAACGGAACTGAATCCTAATCAGTACCTGTTTCTTCATGGTATCGTTGAGCTCCTTGATGGAATCAAAACTGGATTTGATCCTTTTGTTCTCTTTGGTCTTTTCCTTCAGTGCAGCCCTCAGAGTCTCCATCTCCTGCTGGTATTGCTTCAGAATGGACAGAATAATGGATGGGAAAATGATAAGTAGCCTTATTCAAGGAAGTAGAGCTCTATAAATATTCTTCACAGTTTTATTTCAAAATGGTTTAATGATCTCTCTCAGCTGGTGCAGGTTTCTAAAGATGGTGATGTTCTTACCTGGGTGTGGAATTCATCCACAGCCTGTGGTATTCAGAGGTTACCTACAGTACCTTACTCTTACAATTACATTTACGGCATTTGGCCGACACTCTTATCCAGAACGACTTACAAAGGTGCTCACTCAGAAGATATCCTTATCAAGTGAGCAGAAGATGGAATCCAGAGATTCCTCAAGCTTAGATGTTGCCGAAAACAAACGTCAAGATTCAGTTGGAATATAAATCTGAGTGAAACGCTCTGAAAGAGCGACTCGGCTGTTCGGACTCCAAAGGGAATTTCGTTCCCCCACTTTGGTTCCAGAAGAGAAAAGAGTCTGGATGCTTGTCTTCCTGCATCTTGAGGGACGGTGGGTCAAGCCGAGCTGTACTTGATGCTCAACGGGCTGTTGGTACAAATCGGGTTTTGACCATTAGCTTCACGTATGGAGGGACTGGTCCATTTTTGGTTTTGTAGGCCAGCGTCAGGGCTCTGAAAGCTGTACGTGATTCTGAACGAAGGCCATAGCCAGCATACTAACTGCAACTACTGCTCCAGATCTCTGAAGATCATGAAGAAAGGAGGTGTTGCTCAGTCAGAGTGTGGTGAGTGTTCACCTGCTGCAGGCTGCTGATGCGGCTGAGCACCTCCCCCTCCACCCCCTGCAGTCTGTGGATTGTGGTTTGTTGCTGGAGCAGAAGCTTCTCTTTCTGCTGGAGCTGCTGTTCACGCTCAACCAGAGTCGCTTGCCAGGCCTGCTGGCTCAGCCTCTCTGCCTGGATGGACATGGACATGGACATGGACATATACACACACACACACACACAGCTAATTATGAATAGAATGTAGACCAGCGTAGATCAATCAGCACTGTGCAAAGCACACATCACCACACACCACATACCTGCAGTTTCTCATAAATCTGAACCATCTCCTGGTACACTTGTCCAATAGGTGTTGGGCTCCTGACTAAACCCCCGGTTTGGTCCCTCAGCCTCTCTCTGCCAAACCACACCGGCTCAGTCCCACACAAGCTGGAGCTGCATGCCAGGTTGGAGGGCAGCGTCACGTCTGGAGAAGAGCAGAATACATTACTGCCAAACAGCCTCAGTTTAGGATATTATACGAGATGTTATAAAGCATTTGATTAAAAGAACGTAGAACCTTAATGTCCAGAATTATTGACACCAGATCAACCAAAGAAATTCACTGATAAAAAGATCAGATGAATAAAGGGTACCTGTCTCTGTACACAGGACATTCGATTCTTCAAAGACGTTCTGACTGAGCTCGTCTTCAGCGTCACTTCGGGACGAGTCCAAACTGGATGAAGGAGGAACGATTTGACTCAATTAATCATGATCATAATAACGTTATTGTATCACTCATGCCTACATATAACTAGGGCTGTGTGATACTGGCAAACAATCCTGATATATTTTAGCCAATATTTTATCGCTCAGCCTGTATCCCGCTCCGTTTATATCCCGATATAGATATATATATCGATATATCGCTCAGCCCGTATCCCACTCTGTTTATACCCTGATATAGATATTAATATTGTCTAATATTCACTCACCCCTGAGGATGATTTGAGATGACCTCTAAAAGTTCCTTGAGGGCTTCATCATAACGTTTCATCTCTCTGTACCTGGGTGGCTTCTTATCTCCATGTTTTCCGTAGACAGCATCTGAGAGCACATTGATGGGATGCAGATTCAGTTTTCAGACAGATTGATTAGAAAGTAATATCATTTTTAATGAACACAATTTTAATTCCTACCAGGGTTTGCAGCCTCTTCACCATGTTCTCCATTTAATCCAGGCTTGGAAACCTGGTGGCGAGAAAAATCATTCACAATACAATCTGAAACCAAAATCACCTGCTTACACAGTCATCACCAAAATCACTTTACTCCAGAAGGACGTGTGGGATTGCAGTTAAGGGTGATCAGGATCAATTACTGATGATAACTGTAGTCTGATCTGATCAATATTTATTGATCTACTCATACAGAAGTGGTGTCTCTCAGTTCGGCGTCGGGTTTAACGCAACATGCACAAAACCCTTGCAGTCTTTGGTGACACTGACGTGGTCTCCCAGATCCTTAATGTCGCTGGTTTGTGCCTTCTTCGATCCACCGTCTCTAACAGGAAGCTACGGGAACATCCTCATGACATCCATCCCACTTCCTAGAGCCCTCTGAGGTCTTCAAGCTGCTGGAATTCTTCTCCGAGACACACTACACATCAGAATGGTCAGTCAGTGATAAAGCCATCCTTGCTTAGCTCACATGCGGCCGAGAGAAACTTCACTTATTCAAATCTCATGATGTCAAACCTTCCCAACAACTTTCATTCCTGTTGATTGATTCCATCCAGGTGCAACGATTTCTTTGTATAATTAACGTCCTACTGTATCATTCAAAATACTGTTTTTCCCACATCTACTGTTTAAACATATAGGATTCTTGCCAGCTCTGAAACTTATTCTGTCATACTATTAAAAAAGTAAAAATAATTAATACATGTATTTATTATCCACACTGATTTGGGACAAGCAGCCAATGTTTAAATACATTTAAATATTTAATTTTGTCAGTTTAATTAAAATTATGTTTCCATTAATTTCTCATTAATTTTAGTGTTTAAATGTAAGTTTACTGTAAATAAAAATAGAAACATCAAATAAGAGTTGTGTTTAAACTGCTGAATATAAAATAAAGTTATTTACGTGTTCAGAATTTCGGTAGATAATAAATTACTAATAAACAAACAAACAAACAAACAAACAAATAAAAGTTTATAAACATTACAGCTAACTAGCTTAGCATTAAGCGTTAATCTAATCTAATCGATATTTTTATGTTGAAATTAAGTTTCAGTCGCGTTTTAATGAAAATCTCGGGATGAAATGAAGTGATTTTATACCCGCTTTCTTCTGTCTAAGTATTTATTCTTCAGAGTTTCGACTTTTAAGTTTAAATCCGAGTCGCTGCAGCTCATCTTCAAACTCGCCGCCGCTGCGATTTAGTTTCAAAATAAAAGTCCGGGTTCATTATTTCATAGTAAAAGTTTGTTTTCACAGTTTCATAATAAAAGCCTGGTCTTAACGTTTCTTATTAAAAGTACGATTTTACAATTACATAATAAAAGTCCAGTTTTACTGTTTCATAGTAAACATCTGTTTGATAGTTTAGCTGCTTACAAACATCATCAACCTGACCAGGTTAATCAACAAGTAGGCCAGGCTGGTTAATTATAATTATATAAATATTATAACCAAGGAGGGAAACAAACAGAAGTGTGACAGTTGTAATAAGACTGAGATAATTAATAAGCCATAATCAGGAAGGGAAACACATTTTAGCCTCACTATAATACATATTAAAGAAAGAACTGTGTTTGTTACCTGCTTCTACCTTCCAGAACCTCCTCTATAACACACTGCTTCAGGGAGGTCATGAGGAAGGCTTGTACTTCATGCACCTTTTTTGGCGATGAGGCTCATTAATTTGTTCACAACACCCCCCAACCCGAAACCCAGGCGTGATTAAGGCCTGTAGAGCAGAGTGTTAGACACGGGCTTGGCGAGTCATTATTCTGGACGGCGTGCTGTTCTGAAGCTCAGCTGGGGAACAGAAACCAAAGCTAGAAGCAACCAAATGTGCCGTGCAATGCAAGCAATTAGTAATAGAGCTTAAATCTGTCCTAAATGTTCCTGCATGACTTTTCTACACTAAGGTCACAGCAGTTCTGTTAATGGCTGTATTTCTCCGTTTCACAGTTTATCCTTCCTATAAACCTGCAGATGATCTGTCCTGCACAGAGATCAATAGTCTGATTCATGTTTTCATTATCAGATCAGGAGAAAGTCAGATGTTGTGTGAAGATCCATCCACAATGATTCTGCCAATAATAACTCATAATACGAATATCATGGTCGTATGTAGTGCGTAGAACTCGATTCACTATGCTGTCTTACCATTATTCCCTATTACCATATTATTAGCAGTATTATTACTATTACTATTATTATTATCATTGTTATTTTTATTATTATCATCATTATTATGATATGATTATTTTTATTATTATCATTATTATTATTATTATTATTATTATTATTAGTAGTAGTAGTAGTAGAATTATTATTCTTATCATTCTTATCAGTATTATTATTATTATTATTATTATTATTATTATTATTATTATTATTATTATTACTGTGTAACTTGTGATATCAGTGATTGTTGTCACATTGTTTCCCATTTAAATTAATGGTTTCAAAAGTTTTGGCATCACAACAACCACTTGTCATCCATCTGGTACACTATAGACATGATCTAGGATATCATAGCGATTGCCTAGCAACCACCTACTAACACTATGAAACCATTTAGCAACACATAGCATTGACCTGGAATACTATAGCAACCACTAATAAACAGCAAAGTAACCATCTAGCAACCACATGGGACACTATAGTAACCACCTAGTAACCTTTTAGCAACAGCATTATAACCATTTAGCAACACTATAACAACCATTTTGCGCCATCACGGCTCCCACCTAGCAATACCATAACAGCTACCTAAGAAACCAATACAACCATCTGAGATATCCTAACAACCACCTAGCAACACCCTAATAACCACTTAGCAAAACCATAGCAACCACCTAACAATACCATAGCAACCACTTAGCAACACCATAATAATCACTTAGTAACACCCTAGCAACCCCTTTGAAGGATCATGTCAGATCACACCCTGGCAGTGACTGGCACTGGCATCACCATGGTAACCTACACAACCTCTGTGTCAGTAACGCTGTTGTAAAAGACAATTCATTTCCAGTGAAACTAAGATCTGAAAAAAGTCTGAAACAGACTCGTCCCTAATTTCAAACAACAGAGCTGAACAATTACCCGCTGCGGGAGTCTCACCTCCGTATGTCTCTCCTGACATTTGCAGCCTCAGTAGAGCAGCAGTGGGTCTGTGTCCACACCTGTCATCCGCTGACGCAGGTACAGCTCGTTACACTGCCACAGGAACTTTTGATGTGTTCACATCATAGGCCGAGTGACTGAACGGGCAGGAGATGCAACACTGTCACAGTCTGCCCTCTGTGAACCCGAGTAGGTCAGGGGTGTGCTTGGCAGATGTTTGTGTCCATTTCTTAGGTTTGACACATGGGTCATTACTTTGCCTCTAAAATCCTCATCTCAACATCATGGAACATGAGCACACCTCCCACCTTGGACTTCAACATTAAAAATATATGGGGCATATACTTGGGGCATGAAGGCAAGCAAATCTGGAGCCAATCAGTGAATCCCAGTGTGGCCGAGGCTGTGGCTGAAATGGGTCCCTATCCCCTCAACTAAATTTCCAGTTAACGTAAAGCTCTGTGCTGTTCATGGAATAATGATACTCATTAGTGCCCTATAAACGTAAATAGGGATAATTTCAGGTTGGTTTGTAAGCATGCCGAACCGAGTCCGTGTGGACAAGTCACGTGTCAGTCATCACTGGAGTACACGTGATGACACACTGTAGCCCATTCACACTTGTGCTTGGGTTCAGCCAAGATGCAGGTTAATGCCAGGTGTGAACAGGGCCCAAGAAAAAGGGTTCTGTGTGATAATGGAGTCCCCTTTCTCCTATAAATAGGACCAATTATGAAGGTTTCCTTATAGAACCCTCTACAAACGATTTCCACCAATACGAAGAACCCTATAATCAGGCCAAGAACTGTTCCAGCATTCAAACTACTCAAAGAACCCTTAAAGAACTTCCTCACATAATAGGTGCAGTAGTGAATGTCCTCATATGCCTAGTTCTGGCCACTTGCAACATGTGTCATGGGCAGCAGCGGACCACCTCCCGTTGACAGTAATTTCCCAGAAGCACCACCGCTCACTTTTACCTCCCATGGAGGCGTCCTGTCTGCTCGCCATCAGTGGAATGACATCACAGAATGAAACCTAGTAGTTCCCAGAACACAGCTATCACCTGAGCGAATTAAAGCACTAGTCAAGCTCCGCTGATGACGAGCAGCTTCTGAGCTCGTTTCAAACCACTTAACTGGCATGTTGGGCAGACTGGTGTTGAGATTGTTTGGTGCCACGTGATGAAACCATGGAGAACATTTGTGCTGTGAAGGCCTTGTGGTCTCAGCTCATACATAATCCTCCCCACACCCTCATGCCCACTAAATGAGCCAATTGTGGTGGCTAATAGTCGGCCTCTTCAGATTGGAACAGGCAATCTTCACTTTCCTGAATCTCTCTCTCTCTCTCTCTCTCTCCTCTCTCTCTCTCTCTCTCTCTCTCTCTCTCTCTCTCTCTGTTCTGACACATCCTCTCAGACTTCTTCCACCTCGATGTAAAAATACAAAACAAAAATATATTGAAATAACAGCTGATGATAACCGGCCGGGCTGATTGCCCTCCAGACAAGGCCGGCTGCAGTCATTTCAGTCTATTTATGAATAACATGGAGTGGAGCTGGAGCTGAATCACAAAGTGAGGATGAGACTGTATTATTATGAGTCCAGAATAAACAGCATAAACACAATTTCTATCTTATTTTATTTTATTTTATTCGATTTTTTTTATCTTCTTGATTCTTCTTGTAAAATAAGCTTTGTCTTCATTTGCTTCACTAACAGTCTTTATTCTCATGGGAACATTGCTCTGAGGATCTGAGCACAAGCCCCACAAAAGCATCAGTGAGGTTGGATAATCAGCTCTATCAATCCAAATCTCAAAGGTAGTGGATGGAGCTTCATCATCAAACTCCTCAACTAGAGGAGATTAACCTGTAGAACTCAAAGCCAATTTTGAGTGGCTGTTCGGTTGTTCCTAGTGTTCTTTCATCATAATGAAATAAAAGTAATACACAAACATTTCTGCACATTGATCCCAGATCCTGGTTTGACCGTATTGAATTTTCCTTCAAATCCATCCATACATTTCCCAGTATCTGTGAACGTGGTGCTACGTGTAAGAGGAGGCATTGTGGAGAGAGTATGTGTGTTAATGTTGTCTAAAAGTGCTTTTGTAACAGTCTGATGAATCAGCGGTCGATCAATAGGCAATCAGTCGAATGTGACACTCCTGCAATACACTTCATTTATAACATACAACTCACGCCACTTCACTCGTGCCACTGGCCTGTTTTTTATCGATGCTGTAGTTATTAACCGCATAAATCTCCCTCCGTACACCTGCTGCACATGCGTAAACATACACTCCGCTGAGGAGAAATGACCAAGGCTATTAAGACTAAAGAGACTTTTGGGAATAGGTTGTGAGAGGCTGTTAAAACAGGACAATCTGTTTGCTTATGTAATGTGCATTACAGGGGTTCTGTAATAAAATCAATTTCCCTCTCATGATGAAGTCAGAATGGCCGTCTCTCCTGCAGGTGACCATATTGATTTACTTTGGCACCCTTTAGAGACCATTGTGTGATGAGGTTACTCTCTATCTTGCCCACTGCAGGCAGGAATTTAAGCAAGCATGTTTTTCAGCATGTTCTTTTCTGACCACATACGCAGAAAACAACTCAGACTCCAACTCCAACACACTACAGGTGCAGCATCCATACAGCTCCTTTGACCAAGGGTGACGTTCCACATCTTTAATGTGACCCATGTTGACACAGGCTTCCATAGAACAGTGCTGACTATTAGAATGGGACAGCAGTCTTGAGCACCTAACCCTAACGTGCAGTGGAACCAAAAGTACTGGATGGAGCTCCATCATTCCAGAGAACACAGTTCCACTGCTCCACAGCTCAATGCTGGGGGGCATTAGACCCCTCTAATCCACACTTGCTAATAGACATGGAGACAATAGAGTCATATTTGTTTATCTGCTCCAGAGAGTCCTATTCATTTGGCAGTACTTCTCTACAGGGACTTGACGAGCTGTATGTGCATTAAGTAGATGAATGCATTCATTAGTGGTGTCCACAAACATTTGGACAAGTAGTGCTCTGTGTTGATCTTCCTGTTGATCTCATTCTTACCAGCTGACCTTCAGTCTGAACAGACGTGAACACAGGATCGATTACACACTGACGTGACCGATGGGGTCTCACAGGGCCACAGCCTGTTCCTAAAACAGGTTACTGTAAACCGTGAGTAATCACCACTGACGTACCATCAGGAACACCCTAGAAACTTGATAGCCTCCCTACGGTCTTCCCTATTGAAGTGCTGGAGACACAGCTCTGCAAATAGATAATCAAATTTGGAACGGATTACCAGCCTGGACTCCACACAGGCCTGCATTCTTCCTGCTCATCCATATTAAAGAGTATGGATCAGGTGGGATCTAACAAATCGACGTTTTGTTCATTTATTCATTCACCAGTTCATACTGCATGTACAGAGATCACTCTCTGACAACAGCCTAATTCTTCACGCTAAAAAAAACTTAATCTGATCTGATCAATATTTATTGATCTACTTATACAGAAGTGGTGTCTCTCAGTACGGCGTCGGGTTCAACGCAACACGCCAGACGTCTCTGCATGGAGGTGTAGAGGTTCCTAATGGTGTCCTGTGATGATCCATCCCATGCAGCTTGAATGTTCTCACTCAGTTCTGCAGATGGTGTGGTAGGGGTGGAGTGTTGATAGAGCGTCCAATAGCATCCACACATTTTCATCAGGGACAGGTCTGGAGATGAGACCGACCACGGCGTAGTATCTGTGTCTTCAAGATGAGATCTTGAGACGACAGCAGTGTGTGGACGAGCGTCGTCCTGTTGGAATAGAGCACCGGAGTGTATGTTCAGACAAGGTAGAACCACTGGTTGCAGAACCTCATTAACTTAACGGTGGTCTGTTAAAGTGTCTGTAATGAAGATCAAAAGGTGATCTGATTACACCTGCACCGTTACACTGGACCTTCTGGACATGTGATAACAAAACATTGATCTTGGTGCTGACCATTGCCCCTAATTTTCCACCTAAAATCCAGTTTATTTATCCTTCTTTCTGTATCTGTTGTAAATTAATTTAGTAAATAATTGATCAAATATTAAAAATCAAGTTTAAATTTTTCCCTCACAGATTTTGTAAACCTATTTTGTAAAATAAAAGTCCTTGTGAATTTCAAATCTGAATAATCTGGGTGGTTCAGGCAGATATCTGGGTTTATATTAACCCGATTCTAAATCTTTTTATCCCTTAAAACAAATGTTTTCAGTACGTTCATGCAAATGGAAGCAGTAATATCTGTATATAAGATCTGTTTATAAATAAAAGCTGAAGTAAACAGCATTATAAAATAAAAATATATCATCGTTTTTAAAAATCCCAATAAATCATTAAATGCTCACAAAATGTCTATACAGACATGTCTATATGGTGTGTGTGTGTTTGTTAAATCAGTCTGTGCAGTTTAATAATGAGATTTTAGGGCTAATTTCTCTCTTTTCTTATTTCTCCTCAGGTTTCTGACGCTCGCGCACACTCATTTCCCGCGCGTTTGCGGGGGCTGTGCGGCCCGGCCGCCGCTGATTGGTCGGTACGGACCGAGAGAACGCTGATTGGTCAGGAGCGTGCATTTTTCTGAGGGCGAGGTTGGCGGGCTGCGCGCGCGCCGCTGTGAGGAGAGATGAGCTTCAGCGCGGCTCAGCTGAGCGTCTGTCTGCTGCTCTGCGGCTGCTGCGGGACGCGGGGCTCTGAAGGTAAGTAAACAACACCTTTACACTTTAAAACAACGATTAATCAGCACGATATTAAAAACCTGACTGAAAAAGGCACCTTATATACACTTTTACACTGAAATGAAGAATATTCTACCTCAGGTTTCATGTTTAGACTGAAATAAGTGGGTAAAATAACACCTTTAAACACGAAAACACCATGAAATGGTCAAAATAAAGTGGTTTGAGTGAAAAATATTGATTTTATTCTGCTTTTATGACATTTTACATGCAGGTGAACAAAAGTCTAAACTACTTAAAGTAATATTTTATGAGATTTATATTTTATTATATATTTTATTAATATTGTGAGAAGCTTTTTATATGTTTAATTAAAGTTAAATGGTCATAAATGGTATATATCTTACATTTAAAGTGAAATATTTCGAGCTTCATTTTAATTTTGATACTGGTTAGTCGTTTATGATGAAATTAAATACTTTTTTATGTGTGTGTGTGTGTGTGTGTGTGTGTGTGTATCTATCCTTTTTCTAAGTCTCCAACATATTTTTCATCTATTTTAGTAATTTTTTGATCATTTTTAGTTTAATTTTACATTTCATGAGACCCGTGTGAATCATCAGCAGCAGGCTAATGAAAAGATTTTGGACTAAAATTTGATTAAAATGTGACCTGTTTCCCTTCCGAACCTGTTTATTCCAGTTCTGTTCATACTCCTCTAATGGTTGAACATTTTTATGCTGTAAATAACAATATTTCTCTTTTTTTCAGAGCGTTTCCCGCTGACAGACTGCGAGGATGACGATTATGTGCCGGTTAGTGGAGAATATTTCATTTACAGTCATTAATCTCTTATATTCACTGTTGGATATACTGGTTGTCCTGGTAACAGCGTTTATCATAATAAAATCATATTGACCATGTAACCAGATACTCAAAATTACTGAGAGGATACCATCTTGGGTTTCGGGTAGTAAGCCCTGTTTCAGTGTGACTGTACAGAGGACTTCCCTGCACCCTCACAGCTTCATCTCCACCCTGTACCCTCACAGCTTCAGCTCCACCTCACAGTGTCAGCCCAACCATGTACCACGGGAGTTTCAGGACTCCATAAAGTACAGGAGAGGCTGAATGAGACTCAGGAACTGTCTTGTGTTACAGGGTTCTGCTGTGCAGAGCACGTTGTGTGGACTTATATGGCAAGACCAGAACAGGGTAAGACGTCTTATTGTTGGTGAGGAAGCTTACATTTGACTGTTCTTTCGGTCTGACGCTGTTTATTTGTTCATATTTATCAGGAGCAGATCCAGAATGTTTTCAAACGGGTTGGTGTCACATTTGTATCGTCTGTGTGCCTTTAATAAGCCACTTTGCTGCCTGTAAGAATGCGTTATTCTAATGTTTTCTTCTGTCGTCTTCAGTTTTTGTTTCACTACTCCAAGGCACAGAACTCGGTTGGCTCTGTTGAGAGAGAGGTAAAGATCATCATCATGACGTGCCTATTTCAGTGGTTTGACGGTGTTTTTATGAGACGTTTACTCATATTTGTGCGTTCTCTGTCTAGTCTCACTCCGTACACCCGCTGATGCGCCTCTCGCCTAAGTTCACTCAGCGCAGGAAGAAGCAGCACGTGCCCTCAGTAAGCCTTACGCTGTTTAAACTGATCTCCAGTGGTCTTCATCAGGTGTCTGATGTAGTTATCAATTCCAGTTGCTGGTTAATTCAGGAAATGTGACGTCATTTTAAGTGTTTTGTTTATGCATTGTTCTGTATTTCTCTTAGAGAAGCTGAAGGCGTGTGGTCTTTCTGCGAGACTACAACGAGGTAGGTATCATTAACTGAACTCCACAGACAGTAATCACCTGCTCACTGCACCCAGAAGTACTCAATCGATTGAAGTGCATGAAGGTCTCATGACAATCCTTTGTGGAGGCACCAAGATCAGCGGTCCTCTCCGGTGCTCCGTGCCAACAGGACGACTCTCGTCCACACACTCATCTTGAAGACACAGATACGCCGTGGTTGGTCACATCTCCAGTTCTGTCCCTGATTGAAAATGTGTGGGACGCTATTGGACGCTCTATCAACACTCCACCCCTACCACACCATCTGCAGAACTGAGTGAGAACATTCAAGCTGCATGGGATGGATCATCACAGGACACCTTTAGGAACCTCTACACCTCCATGCAGAGACGTCTGGCGTGTTGCGTTAAACCCGACGCCGTCCTGAGAGACACCACTTCTGTATGAGTAGATCAATAGATATTGATCAGATCAGACTACAGTTATCAGTTATTGATCCTGATCACCTTTAACTGCAATCCCACACGTCCTTCTGGGTGCAACTATTTGTGAAAATTTTTGACGAGTGTATCTAGAAAGTAATTAGAAAGAACCGGAAATAAAGTGGCAGAAGAGCCGAACGTAAATATGAACATCTAAAATAAAACGTTAAGATTTTTTCTCTAAATATCCATCAATGCTTTACTTGCACCTGAAACTCAAGTTCTTTGTGTCTCTGTTTCTCCATTTTGCGCAGATGTGTTCTGCTCCTTCATTGGATGCTCGGTGAAACCATAACATCTGGATCTGGACTGAGAGGCTGGAACTATCTGACATGATTTTGGACTGAATTTCACTCAATTCTGTAAATAAATATATTCTCCTGCGTGTGTGTGGTGCGTCTTCTCCTTTCACACACTCCACGCCTGTGCTCATCAGGTGGTTGGGAACCTCGACGTGAGAAACGGACACACTTACGAGAACCGATGGAGTGACTCAGTGGTTTAATGCTGCTCGCCATCAGCAGCTGATGTCCAAGAGAGCTCTCTCCTCACGTCACACTTGATGTGATGGGGTTGGAGAATTGGCACCTCCACAGTAAACAAGCGTGCTTTATAATTATAAATATATCATTTAATTCTCAGTTACATTTAAATTCATAAAGTAGTTATGAAAGATAAAAGGATGAGTTTGGCTTAAAAAAAACAGCTGTTTTGTTACTTTTTGTGATCAAATCTGGACCTGATAAATGTAGTAAAACACAAATGGACAAAAGATTAAAACCATCATAAATCAAGGGGTTTTACGGTGAAAGGATTTATATAAAACCGTTTAGGCAACAGAGGAGAACATGTATAAACACATGCCATAAATAAAGTATTTTAGTTTTGTCTCGAGTGGCATTTCTGTCCATTTTAAATCCCGTTGTGTTGCTGGAGTCGATGCTGTTGATCAGACCTGGTTTAAAAGTGCACTTCCTTAGTTTTACCACTAGAGGGAGCGCTTTCCTCAAACAGGTCGAGGAGCCTGTAAACATACTTATGATTTCATAACCACGACACATTTTGCTGTGCATTGAATTTGACCAACAGGTTTCTTCGGGGTGGAGGTGACAGTGACAGAAATGTGTGTGAGAGATGTTCTTGGGAAAATGCTCACGTCTTCCCAATAACCAATCGATGGTATTCTCCTTCGCTCATGTTTACTTTAGGAAAGTTTCACTGAATCAGAATCAAAGCATTACATTCCCACCTTCAAACCACCATCAGGTTGAATACTTCTGCCTTTTCAGCAAACAAAAGCCACATTCCTGTGTCCAGACATTGTTTTCGTCTCATCTGACCATACGTTTGAAGACAAAGTCTTCTTTGGCAAAATGGCTCGAAATCTGTCATTTCCAGCCGAAAGAAACCTGGTTGGTTTTAAAAAATGTAATGTGCACCAAATCTGAAATGGGTAGAAATCATTTTGGACTTTACATCTGCTCAGCAACACTTCACACAATCTTAAAAACCATTTGACAAAGAAAATCTCGGCACCATCTCAAAGTCCTGCTTCACGTGTGATCCTGCGGTTATCCAGTCCTGTGGAACTTGAAGCAGAGCTCAGTCCTCGTCAGATTCGTCGCTGTCTTTGCGGTTAGGCACGGAGCAGCGGATGGACGTCAGTAACTGATCCTGAATCTGTTTCTTAGGGTTCTCCTCCAGGTCGGTCTTGATCGCGCCAGACTCGGCCAGCCGCCATTCCAACTCTGACAAACACAACAGAGCATTATTCCCAACGGATCGGAGCATTATTCCCAACTCCTCACAAAAGTGCTGCATCATCCAACATCATTCCAGAGAACATTTAAAACCGGAACATTTAACACACGTACCGTCACATTTCAGGTTCATGCCTCCAAAAACGAGGGGTCCGATAAACTGTGCCTTCATCTCTCCTTCGTGGTAAACGAAGAGTGTGGGGAGGTTCCTGTCGGGGTAGTTGGGGATGCAGGTGGTAGAAATGGACTTCAGGAACTTTGTCTGTGGGAACTTGCGAGCCAGCTCTGAAAGGTGCTGGTTTATTAACGTGCACAGAGGGATTCTGGGGCAAAACAGAAGGTCAACGTGTTAATTTAAACGAACGACTGGCTTTTTAACACCGCAATTAAGTGAAAATTAAGCACATCTAAAAGACATCCAGAACCTCCAGCAGAATTGATCTGCCTCACGTCGGTTATATTTAAAATTATTCTCCAAACACTTTTCCCGCTGGATTATGTACCAGAGAGTGTCTGAACAGCAGTTTTTAAGAATGAGACCATGTTTAAGAGTGTTAAGATCAAACATCTGCTTCAGTTCTGTGTACCGTTCGCTCTCCAACTCAAACTCACCCTGGTTTATAGAGATGCAGTATCACCCAAATGCCTTCGCCAGCCTTGTTCACCTCCTGAATGTAATCCTGTCCGGAAATCTCAATCACCTCCCCGAACACGTTCTTTATCTGGTTAGCCTTCCACTCTGCAATCCTCTTCTGCCTACGAACAGACACAGCAACACCTTTCAGTCTGGATACGTACGGACTTTGATTTTCCAAATGGTCGCCTTCATGCAGAAACACGGCCTGTGCCGCTTCGGACGCTAACAAAACTCACCTATAGCTCTCAATTGCAGCCTCATCCTCTTCACTGAACTCATCCTCATTCTCCTCCAGCTCCTTCAGAGTCATGCTCTCATAGGTCTTCACTACAGGGAACAAGAGAACCAAAGATCAGCCAGACCCAGTTCTAATAACAAGCCACTCAAATCAAGCACATTCCCTCTAGAACACGCTCTGAATTTGTCACGGTGGCCCTGGACATGTCCTGCAGCAGAGCTCCTTAGAAGGAAGAAATGGACACAACAAAGCAGCTAAAATCACTTTTTAAAGGACTGTCCAGATACCTTTGGACACATCGTCCCCTTGGAGCTTTAAGGTTCTCTCTAGAATATGTTTTTTCACATATTCTTATTCTGTGACTTTGTGAGGTGTTTTAAGTTGTTTGTATTTCAGACTTTATGACAGCGTCACGGCTTCACTGGTCACCGAGACTTTGGAGACTCTTACCAATCGCCTGTTGCTGAATAATCTGGTCTTCTTCCTCATCCTCCTTCGGCGTCTCTTTGGGAGGGAGGATGCCCTTCTTCCGGAGAATATCGTTCCACTCCGTGTCTTCATTTGGGTCCTAAAATGAAACCATTCACACAACTTGTCTTAACATGGGGCGCATATATAAACAATTACAATAATATTCTTTATGTCCATGTTATCCTATAACCTTTATCCCATTCCCACATCAGATCCAGCACTTTTTTCATTATTAAGAGAACCGGATAACTTTGAGGTCATTAGTTTGAGATCAGTTTTTCAGATCATTTCGTGAAAGTATTTTGAGAACAACTAATTATTCTAACAGAATTTACTCCTCACACAATATAATATATCCTTATATTATTTTTACTTAATATTAATATCATTATTCAAAACTAGTGACAAAATGATTTGACAGGAATGTAATATTAATCAAACCTGTTTATTTAAGGTGGAAAAGTTTCCTAAAATAAACAGGGCTAAATGTGGGCTGTTCTTCAGTCCACCTTAAATGGCGGGTCTCCTCCGTCAGGGGTCGCTGTGAGAGAGCGGCGCTGCTGCAGCGATTTAAGGTGGAACGTATAATTGTGACCAGCTGAAATAAACGGCTGTTATTCAGCCCTGAACGAAGGACAAACGAACCCAAACGGTTTATTTATCAACTACAGCCAAACACGAGCCAGAAAACGGCATTTTTAAAGACAAACCTGCATTTCTGAGTCTTTAATGGAGAAGTTCAGATCACGGCTCTTCCTCGCAGTGCAGAGGTGCGACTCCGATTCCGGACCGACTGGAAACAAAGCCCTGCTGTTTGGTCCGCGCTCCGCGCTGCAGCGCAGTCTGCTCCGTCTGTGTGTGTTCACACGGGAATAAAACTGCGTTTGGAGGAAGAACACAGAACATCGAGCTCTGACAGGATACAGTAACTCACAGCTGGAGATGGAGGGACTGTATTAGGTGTGGCACCGGTTCAGTGTGACCATATAAGGTAATGGAATGTACCATGTGTTGGGTGGGGGAGGGGAGGGGAGGGGGTGGCGGCAGGTGGGCCATGTCTTCCAGCCCACGTTGTCACTCAGAGACACTGAAGACCATGAGTTGGACAATGTTTGAAGACTGCTTTCTAATAAACTGAATTAGTTATACTTTATAGTTTAATTCAGATCAAAGTGTCCCCCATCGCACCCGCCAGACTGTCCCCTACTCCACTGCACCTGCCAGACTGTACCCTACTGTTTCCACCACACTGTCCCCCTCTCACCGCACCCACCAGACTGTCCCCGTGCCACCGCACCCACCAGACTGTCTCACACCTCACCCACCAGGCTGTCCCCCTTTCACAGCACCTGCCAGACTGTCCCCCACTCCACCCACCAGGCTGTGCCCCTGCCACCAAACCTGCCAGACTGTCTCCCACCTTACCCACCAGGCTGTCTCCCATTGCACCTGCCAGACTGTCTCCCACTTCACCCACTAGAGTGTCCCCCACTGCACCTGCCAGACTGTCCTCCACTGAACCTATCAAAGTGTCCCCCACTGCACCCACCAGACTGTCCCCCACCGAACCCGCCAGACTTTTTCCCACTGCACCTGCCAGAAAGGAAACCGGACTCCTCAGAGAAAACCGGCATGGACACACAAAACTCACAGACCTGGGTGTGAATTGAACCCACAACTGGGACTGTGATAGAATAAATTCCTCATCTCTAAACAAATACCAGTGTTCAGTGTTACATTTATATATATATATATATATATATATATATATATATATATATATATATATATATATATATATGTATATATATAAATAATTATTAATTAATATTATTATTAATAATAATAATAATATTTATCATTAACTGATGTTTATGAGGCAGGGTTAAATAGTGGTTGTTTTAAGGTTATTTTTCATCTACCTTTAAGGATGTTGTGAAACCTTAATTCAACATTTATTCAATGTTCTTTTCTCTGTGTGATGATTAATATTAATTTTAGAGCGTTTTATTGGTTTATTGATGCAGGATGCTTTAGATTATCTGTACAGATCAGATACAGGAAAACTAACAGCTACATTTCCGGAATGAACTTTGTTTCCCTGATAGTGATCGAGTGAACGAGGGAACGAGTGAGCGAGGGAGCGAGGGAGCGAGTATACAGACCTCCAGCGCGCTAGTTGGAGCCGCACCGTCACCGTGACAACGCGAAACACGCGGAAGTGCCGCGCCGCTTCGACTCCGTCGCCAGCCAATCAGCGGGCTCCTTTAGAGACCACCTCTCAAACCCGCCGGCCAATCCCAGCGGTGGGGCGGGGCCGGCGGAATGCGGGTGTGGCGCAGACGCGGCTCCGCGCGGAGCAGAAACATGCGGCGGAGTCCGAGCCGCGCGGGGCAGGACGCGCTGTAGCGCCGCGGCTGCAGGATGTGGCTCAGTCCGGAGGAGGTCGCTCTGAAGAACGTCCTGAAGCTCTGGGTGACCGAGAAGATCAACGACTACTTCATCCTGCAGAGGAGGCGGGGCCACGGGGACAGCGGGGGCAAGATCACAGGTACTGTCTCACCTTCTGCTGTCTCTTAACCCCCTGACACCCCCCAACAGCACCACTGACAGCCCCCCAGCACCCATCCAAGTCCCCCCAACACCCCTCCTCACCCCCCAACCCAACACCTGACTTCCTCACTCTCCCATCCCCTAACTCCCTCACCCCCTCGCCCAGGTGTCAAACTGGTGTCTAGACCGACTTTCCCAGTTACAACTGGTTCTGGAACAAATTTAAACTGGGTTTTCGTTTCTTTGTAACACTCATAAATCGATTTTTAGACCTCTTATCTAGGTCTCAAACCCACCCGAACTCATTCACCCCCACACCTGGAATTTTCCACACACATTCCGCAGGGAATTCTGTCTTTCCAAACGTTTTCTCGTCCTGAGAGCAGGTTTCTGTGTCCAAGGTCAGCGGATGATGTAGAGATTGTATTACAGCTGAATCTGCGGCCTTTCAACGAAGTGCAGACTGTGCTGATGGTATCTGCAGACTTCCAGAGCTGTACGAATTATAGAATTCCAACGAGGAGAATACAGACATCGGTCTAGTCCTGAAAGGGTGGCGACAAAACGAATCGCAGATTGTAAAGCGAAGGTTGATTTGGGAATTGCAGAGCTGTTGATATTGAAGTTGAGTTGAAGAGCATTCAGATATCTTGCTTGTCAGCCATACTTCTGGGAGAACCTGCTCCTCAGGTGTTTCTCCTCACATCAAGGGAGTCTGTGAGTTCGTCCTCTACTCTTCTGAGAAGGCCTAGAGCTTTGAGGTCTGGTTGATTGCAGGATCGATGTATTGGTTGATTTTATGATTGATCCCATTCAGCTTCCTGGGAGCATCATTGAGGTCAAGTTCTGATGTTGAATGAAGTTCTGCTACTTCAGCTCAACCCGGAGCTCCGTTACTCCAGAGAACAGAGCAGCACTGCTCCACATCCAGACACTGGGTCTGCTGATTTCAGGAGATTGTCTAAACTGGGAACGCCATTGTAAGGCCCCAGGTTTGGATAGATGGCGGCTCTTCAGTGGGAACTTTTAACGTGTTGAGATGAAACTGAGGGAAGATTAGTGTGTATGTCGACACTCTCCTACAGGTCATGTGATTCCCTTTGAGAAAATGTCCAAACAAAGGGCTTACGATAAGCCACTTAGGAGCAAAAAGAGTTCACGTAAGCCGCTCGCGTTGGGATTGCAGACGCTGTGGAAAACGGGGGGGGAGTTGCATCCTGGTCAGGCCTTTGTTTCAGCTCAGCCGGGGAGTTTCCTACCTCGGGAATGGGTTTGGTTTGTGGAAAAGGCTCCGACCTCCTGTCCAGAGCAGCTGTCTCTGTTCCAGAAAGAAAGAGAAGATGACTAGGCGTCTGTAGAGCGTCCAAAACACACCCTCCAGGAAAAGCGGCGTTCCCACAGTGCATAAGCAAAAGTAGGCCGTCTTCCCAAAAACACAGCTCAGACACAGAAAGTTAGTTCTGCACTGGAGCTCCTCAGCTGGTCCAGCGTCTCCCAGCAGTGGAACTGAAGTGTGAGAGAGTGAGAGGAACGATCTGCAGTAAATCACTCCAGGAGCCGAAACCAAACGCTCGGCTCAAACCCGGAAAAAACAGAGAATCCGAAGATCACGATAATGGGTGAATGGAGCTCGGAGAAAGGCCTGCCTGGAGTAGAAGTGAAAGTGTCAGCATGCTCGTGTTACTGGAGTGCAACCAAGTAAAGGACACACTTCTGCGGAGGTCTTTGGGAAGGCTACAAACTCTAAAATCACATTTCCTGGCAGTGGAACCAGTTTTCCATTACAGTTCCCAAAAGCCTCTGTTTCCAGCAATCCCACCGCCCTTACCAGTGACTGTAAACCCAACACGTGAGATCATCTCGCTGGAACAAACACTGACCGATTAGATCAGATTTTATAGGACGTTTGGTTTTTAATGCAGCAGAACTTGAGTACAGATGTTCAGAGCAGTGAATATCTGCTGAAATACTACGTCTTACGGAGACTTACGAGCAGTCTCGAACAGGCCCTGATCTTCCGCGCTGGCGAGGACCAGCGGTCAGTTGAGTCATAAGAGGACATATTATTGTAGATTTGGTTTCTTTCGCTTGTTTTTGCTTTGGTTTGTGAAGGTTTGAGTTCCTGTATTTGTGTCTTTATTGTAGAAGTTTGTTTAGTGGTTGACGAAGTTCGACAATCCGAGGAGGAAGTGATGGACAGACTCACCATGTGACTGATTTACTCATTAACCAACAGAATGACCCGCAGAAGCTTATGATTGACCAGTGAAGGGTGAAGTGGAGGCCTGATGATAACCGTGGAGTCTCCTTTACACTGATTTCAAAGCACATTAAAGGACACTTTGAGAAAGTCAGTCGTCAATAGTGTGATTTGTTAAATTGTCTGTCTGTCCATCTGTCCAGCCTTTGCTCAATTCTACACGAATTGTATGTTAAAGCAACGTTATTAAGCCCTTTACCTTAAAATAACAACCTTCAGTCGTACGTTACTCTGAGCTAGACTTTCCCAACATCTGAGGACGGTCTGGAAGACATCTCCAGTCTTTCTTCATTCACGAAGCTTCTACATCTCTGCTTCTGAGCTCGACTGATCTCTCCATTTTTACTTCTGCAGTTTTGTTTCCACATCTGTTATGATTGAAAGTGGCATTTCCAGCCACTGTGGACCACTGCCTCGCCCGAGGATGGGCCTGCAGACCACTGGTTAAGAAGCACAGCTGTAAACCAGTCTCGCCCAGCTGCTGGTCCGTCAGTGGGGTTAGGCAGGTTCGTTTCTGATTGCGTGATGAATGCTGAGATGGTGACCTGCTGAGAGCGAAAGCTCTGGTGTTATTTATAACAGCGGCTCGTTTCTTCATCTTCCTCTTTCTATCTCGCTCAGCAGCTGAAGGGGAAACGCACAGCTGTCGCTCTGTGCACGAGTGTATTTACTTTAGATAGAGCCGAAGGGGCGGTCAGCGCTGCAGGAAAGGGTTTAGTTCACAGCAGCAGACTCTGGTCACGTCCACCGTTCCTTTACAATGAACTTGTCTTGGTCCTCAGGAGGTTACGCCGACTCTAAGCTGCTGCAGAAAAAGCATTTAATTGAACTTCTGATATGTATAAAATAATCGTCGGAGGACGAGATCAAGTTCTCAATTTGTTTCTACAGCAAGTCCACACTAAGCATTGTCAATAGAGCGTCCCACACATTTTCAATCAGGGACAGGTCTGGAGATGAGACCGACCACGGCGTAGCATCTGTGTCTTCAAGACGAGATCTTGAGACGGCAGCAGTGTGTGGACGAGTGTCGTCCTGTTGGAATAGAACAGAAAAGGAAGAACCACTGGTTGCAGAACTTCATTACCGTAACGATGGTCTGTTAGTGTCTGTAATGAAGATCAAAGGTGATCTGGTATCGTATGAAACTACCACACCATCACACCGGATATGGTAAGACAATAACGTAATTATGGTGACGGTCTAACAGTCAAAGTCCAATGTTCATGTAAACTAAAGAAGCGAAGACGCGGAAATCACATTCTCTCAGCAGCAGTTTTGGGGGAAAGTTGAGACTTTGTCCAGCCAGTGCATTCCAGGCAAGGTCTTCTGGTTCTCCATGACAAAGCAGAGCGGTGGCCTGTAAAGGAGTTCGGTTACCCTGCAGACACTGTGCTTGTGTTTGGGAATGGGCGTTATTCTATTAGACTGACTCTCTCTCTCTCTCTCTCTCTCTCTCTCTCTCTCTCTCTCTCTCTCGCTCTCTTTCGCTCTCTCTCTCCCCAAAATGGCAAACATCAGACGTCTCCACAGTGTGTCTCCTCTCTTTGTCCTCTGCTGTGTATACAAAGCCATGGCTTGTTCAAACAGGAGCTCCTTTCTTCTCCTTCCATCTCGTCTTCTTCCTTTGCCAAACAGGTCTAAGGTGCTTCTTTCCAGAAACGGAACAGGACAGGAATTTGCGGAAACGTTCCGGAGGCGAAGCCTGAGGCAGATGCTTCAATACACATTAATTTGGACATATTTTACTTTGTCCCTTCACATTTCTCAGATCACCCATAGGCATGGGCTCCTCAAGTCCTCTGAAGGTGTTTTGTGGTATCTGGTACCAAAACTAACGTTACAGCAGATCCTTTAAGTCCTGTTTGCTGTGAGATTGGACCTCCTTGAGCATCAATGAGCATTGAGCCATGTGACCCTGTCGCCAGTTCACTGGGCATTCTTCCTTGGAGCTCTTTTGTTAGGTACTGACCACTACATACCAGGAAATATACCAAAAGACCTGCCTGGTGTTCTAGAGGTCTTCTGACCCAGTCATCTAGAACATCACAGTTCTAGTCAAAGTGGTTCTTGTCAAAGTGTCTCATTCGTATGCTCTCCCACTTTGCCTGCTTCAACCTCAACTTCAAGAACTGATTAATAAACAGTACACGTCCAAACGTTTGTGGACATCCCTTTTTATTCAGCTACTTTAAGCTGCACCCATTGCTGAGACAGATGTGCAAATGCACACACAGCTTGTCTGGTCCCTGTAGAGAACAACTTCCAATAGAATAGCACTCTCTGGAGCAGATAACCACACATGACCCTATTGTCTCCATGTCTAATAGTAGGTGTGGACTAGAGGGTATAAAGACCCCCAGCATTGAGCTGTGAAGCAGTGGAACTGTGTTCTCTGGAATGATGGAGCTCCATGCAGAACTTCTGGGATGGATAAATTGGGGATGAGCGATCTTCCAATATCATGACCTCACTGATGCTCTTGAATGCAATCAAATGCTCACAGCAATGTTCCAGAATCGAATCTAATAGAGACAGATATTCCAACCAACGCCTTGAAACATAGCGTGTCCCCCTTCCCAAGTGTCATGGGAACATGGTTTCAGTATTATGACTGATACAGCTTCTGCTTTTGTAGGTGTTTATAGCTTCTGCCTTGAACTTCATGACTTGTGACGTTTCCATTCGTCTGTCTGTGCATCTGTCTCGTCTCCCATCGCTCCCCTCCAACCACAAGCTCGTCGTAGATGGACTGGTGCCATCGTTAGTGCACTTGAATGTTGGGAATCTAATTAGCTCTGTAATGGAGCGGCATCTGCTTTTCTATTAGAGGCCCGAGACCGCCTTTTATCATCGCTCTGAGTAAGAGTCCCCCCCTGCATTACTGCGCTCTGATGTTTCAGACCTCAGGCTTCTCCACGCAGAGGAAATGTCTGATTAAAGAGGCACATGAGCTCATCCTCTGCCGACACCAAAGTGCCCTGACTTGCATTTGCTTCTGGTAAAGACAGAGAGAGACGGCAGGGGACCGTTCTGCTGCGTCTCCTGTCAGGCTCATCTCCAGAACGCTGGTGGCTGTGGGCTGGTTGAGGATGTGGTCGGTCACTGGGGAGGTCTTTCATCTGATTGCAGGAGCATGAGTTGCTCGAAGCCGAGGAAGCTGTGTGTCAGACCTGCGAGCCTTTGGAAGGTTGAGTATTTGTAGGAGTGGACGATACAGTAGAATTGAATTATGATTCATCGCAGAGTGAATTGCTGGAGGAAGTTGGGAACAAATTTGGCAGAAAGTGGGATCAACACTGGTAAAAATATATGAGATGGTTGATCCATTAAAAACAACACTGTAAGACGGTACACTGTCAGGACACCCATATGGAGCTCATCCCTCTTTGCATCTCTAATGGCAGGTTGACGTTGTTGAGGACCATCAGGTGGTTGTTGAAGATAGCTGGCTGATGGTTAAGGACCATGAGTTGGTTGTTGAAGATTAGTTGAGATTGTTGAGGACCACCGGTCAGTTCTTGAAGACCACCAGTTGAGGGCCATTGAAAGGCCTTTGGCCAGTTTTTAAATATTATTGGAAATTGAGAACTGTTTGCCAGTTCTTCTAGACCATTGGCTGATTGTTATGGACCATCTGCCAGTTGATGAGAATCATCAGTGGGCTGCTGGCCACCATCTGCTGGTTGGTTATGACCATCAACCAGAAATGTGAACTGAGCATCACTGGATGGTCTTCAGGAGGATTGGAGGGAGCTGCTCACACACAGTTCCAGCAGAGGTTTTGTTGGATTGTAATGAACTGCAAATGAGCAGCTTTATCTCCAGCGTGTGCAGGTTAGCCATCAGCTTTGCACTCTCGGCTTTAGGGATCTGTTTACTGGGGATAATGAGGATGATTGGTTCCAGAAGGTAATGGCTGATAGTAACAGCGTCAGGATCTGTCCCATCACGTTGGAGAATAGAATGGAGGGACTGGAAGAAAAGACGTCAGGGGTTCAGGTTCAGTAACATCTTGAGGTCAAGATTCAGTTTGATTTGATACAGTTTAAGTCTTGATTCAGCAGAGGGTGGGTGTGTCCATGGCATAAGCCACACCCATTCCTATACGCTTCACTTGATTAGGTGCGTCCGAAAGCATAGCAGAGGTCAGCAGCGGTGTGGTTACTGAAGCTGTATCAGACTCCTTTTGTGTACAGTTCGTAAAGAGACTGAAGAACCAGTTCTGAGGTAATATGTTGATACAGCAGGAAAGAGGAAACAGATGGACGGCCTTTTATACACAGTCCTTCTTGGAATGCTGTTCTACTTGTCCTGGAAGCTTTTCTAATGGGAATCTGATCCGTTCTCCAGGAACAGTAGAGATGCAGTCATGTTGAGGAACATAGGTCTACGCCTTCTCTTCCACCTTCGACCCCCAGTCCATTCAGTGTGTATGATTGTGTGCAGGTTTGTTGGTGGGGGCGCTGGACACCGTCTTGGACTCCAATGCTCGAGTTGCACCGTTCCGGATCCTTCTGCAGGTGCCAGGCTCACAGGTCAGCTGGGTCATCGCCAGCGGTGAGTCTTCTCTACGTGACTGTTTATTGTTGTTGAAAGCAAGCCATAAGACGTGCTGCAGTTTCTCACACACCGTGGAGGGACGCAGCAAACACGTGGAGGTAGAAGGTGCTCTGGTCAGATGTTAGTTTGTTGGTGTAATGTGAAAGTTCAGCCCGGACTCCAGTTCTCCTGTAATCAGAAACCGACCAGTGATGACTGGCGCGGAGGGGGCTGGAGCAACAGGTGGAGCATTAGTGAAGCCATGAGGTGGGTGGAGCTCATGAAGTGTGTGTTTGTGTGCAGGAGCCACAGTCGAGGAGGTGCAGAAACACTGGAGATGGCTGGATCAGAACCTGCTGCCCTACATGGCCGTGTTCGAGAACAAACAGGATGCCGCCAGCTTTGCTCAGGGCAAAGTCAAGGTGCTGCTACATGAGCAAACAAACAAACAACCAAACAAACAAACAAATACTGTTTTCAGTAACAGCACTTCAGCACTCTGCTGGGAAAGCTCCTGCAAAGGCTTTAGTCTGGAACACTGCTGTGAGGGTTTGATTGCGTTCAGCCACAAGTGCATTCACATTTGCCTTAATGTGGATCATATACGGGTTCCTGAGTCTGAAGCAGGTTTGTTTACAGGCAATGACTGATAGAGATCTCTGACCCACATGAACGAGAACCTTCAGGGCAGAAAGGTCAGGTCTGAGGGTCAGATCTGAAGATCAGATCTAAAACTAGTTCTAGACTGAGCGAAAAATGTCGAAAAGCAAACCTTTACCAGTTAAAAAATACAGACTGTAAGATCATATGAATTGGATAAGGATCTAACATCTCAAAAATTCAATAAACTATTATAAAAATGTTATTTCGACTATTTCGAACTGCAGATATCACAGCAGTACCCTCACAAACAGATCAGTGATCAGGTGGGTTACCCACCCAGATCATTGGGGGAACAGTCCAGTCAAACGAATGATGGAGGAGCTACCTTGGTTCTTATTACCCACCAAATATGAAGACCAAGTAACACCTCTCAGTTATTATGAAACTGTTAACGCAGCCTCGGTGAGGTCCGGTGTGGCTGCAGGGTGATTCGTTTAGCCACTCCAGTTCATCCCTAAGATGTTGGATGGACCTCCATCATTCTGGGCAGTCGTTGTATTGGACAGTGTGTCCACACCTGAGCACGTGTATCAGCAGTGGGTGCAACTCTGTCCACCAGCGTATCGAACACATTGTAAGAATTTATCTAAAGTGTGTGTGTGTGTGTGTGTGTGTGTGTGTGTGTGTGTGTGTGTGTGATCAGGGGCTGATAGCTGAGGAGGTTCTAGCTGGGCAGGCCGCGCTGGAGGATGACCCGGCCCGCTTCAGGGAGGTACTGGCCCGCTTTGAGCAGCGGTTTGGCCTCCCGCAGCAGGAGAAGCTGGTGGCTCATTACTCCTGCTGCTGCTGGAAGGGGCGAGTGCCACGGCAGGGCTGGCTCTACCTCACCACCAATCACCTCGCGTTCTACTCCTTCTTGCTTGGGAAAGAAGGTGAGAAGAACAATAACGAGATTTAACTCCTTAAATTCTGGACGTAGGTCTTTCGTTCATAATTTAATTTAAAAAGTTTACGGCCGTATGTTTTATATTCACTACTTTACGTCGCATTACGGCGAACTAGGCATAGCTGAGGCTTTTTAAAGGAAATGAAATCAAATGGCATTTCGTCTGGAGTGAACTTTAGACATGCATTTCTGGACAAGCTGAGAGAGGACTCAATATTACTGCTTTTACACAAATATAACCGGGGTTACGCGGCGTTACACAGGAGAGGCTTTGTGCAGAACTAAAGAACTAAAGTTTCATAGTGCAGAAGCAGCTTTCCAGCCTAGAATGGGAATGACAGAAATGCCATTCTACCTGTTAGAAGCTGCAGAAGACCTGAGACAGGGGTGGAGCTTAACCTTCCAGCAGGACAACGACCCTAAACATACGGCCAGAGCTACAACTGACCGGTTTAGATCAAAGCGTATTGAGACAAAAGCCTAAATTTGGAAAATTGTTGTTCACGGATCCCAATGAAATACATTTGCGTTTGTAAGGGTCTGAATACTTTTTCACGGCACCATCTCAGACATTACTGTTGTTCTGAGCAGTGAAGCTGCTGGTGCCGTGGGCGGAGGTGACCGGGCTGGAGCAGGTGACTCTAGGCCTGATGACGGATGTGATCCGAGTGCGAACGCGCCAGAGGCCACGCGACTTCTCCATGTTCCTGAATGTGGATGAGGTGATGACCATGATGACCCAGCTGGCTGACCTCGCTCTACGCAGGCTGCTGGACAGCGGTGGGCTGGAAGTGGACCAGAGCCTGCAGCAGGCCACCAATGTTACCAAAAGGTAAGGCTAATGACGTTAGTAATTCCAGTCCCCCTACTGGCCAGTGTTTCTCAACCAACCTTCCTAAATTCTCTGGGAATCACAGACACTGACAGATGGCTGTGGCATCACCAGCGCACCCCTTTAGAGCTCCCGAAAGCAAGCTGGTTTGTGTTTTTGCTGAAAAGAATCAGAG
>CM067509.1:6868287-6970787 GCA_034509495.1 Acestrorhynchus altus | reverse complement strand
ATCGGTGAGCAAACACCTGCCTGTTGCTGCTGGCCATTTTATCGGAAACACCTATCTTGCACTTCTTCACTGACCACTTTATTAGAAACAGTACCGTTAGAGACTTCGGTCAGCATAGTTCTGTAATAAAACTCTGGGTCTTTGCTTGTGTGTGTGTGTGTGTGTGTGTGTGTGTGTGTGTGTGTGTGTGTGTGTGTGTGTGTTGTAGAAGTTGTGTAAACAGTCGTGGCATTTTTGTGGTGGTGCCACACCTCCACTCAGTTCCTGCTTTTCTATCTCTGAATTATTTTGGTCAGTTTTGCAACAGCACCACCAGACCTCTCTCTCTGTGTGTGTGTGTGTGTGTGTGTGTGTGTGTTGTGTGTGTGTGTGTGTGTGTGTGTGTGTGTGTGTGTGTGTGTGTGTGTACACTCTAGGTTACATGCATGAAGTCACTACTAGGGGTCTTCAAAGGCCTGGTTTGTTTAAAGTGAACCTTTTTGAACTGGATGCCGGTTCTTGTGGGATGTTTTTTCCATGGTTTGATGTTTATTCACCAAAATATTAGAAAAACATTCGTAGGACGCTGTCACACATAGCAGAAATGATTATTTCTACTCTAGTTTCTTAATTTGAGATGTAAAAATTAAGGGAACATATTTGTTTGAATGTTCTGATCAAACATTTACTCGCGCCTACAGATTTCGTAGATGAAAACACTTCATATCACAGACATTCTGACGGATATTGATCATCCAGAGTGTTTTTGAGCTGAACGTGTGTCTTATTTAGATTGATGAGGTTATTTATGATCATAAGTTCTTCAAAATACTTAATAAAATAAAATGCAACTTTAAAAAATAAAATGCAAACAGTCAGAGTCTGTATGCAGGTTGAGCATCAGCCCCGCCCCCTCTCTCTGATCAGTCAGAGTCTGTATGCAGGTTGATCGTCAGCCCCGCCCCCTCTCTCTGATCAGTCAGAGTCTGTATTTCTGTCCTTCAGGTGCTCAGGTGGATCAGTCTGTGTTTGAGGAGCTGATCGGGGAGCGTTTGCAGTCTCTGGCTGAAAGCGTTCCTGATCTTTCTCCTCTGGCGTCTGTATCTCTGACCTGGTTCCTCACTCTGTTCCTGAGCGTCCTGCCATTCAGCAGCGCTCTCTACGTGCTCGACTGCTTTTTCTATCATGGCATCAAAGCGGTGTTCATGCTGGGGCTTGCTGTGCTGGACGCCAACGCTACCGAGCTCTGCACCAGCACTGACGACGGGCAAGCGCTGATGACCCTCACCAGGTACAGCTACATCTATGTGTCTCACACATTAATAAACGTCCTGAAAAGGTCAAATACGTCTCTGTGGTGAAATAAATAAAAGATAAAAACTCTGGTTGAACCTAAGCGTTGTGTTTTTTCCAGGATTTTGTCGCCCTCCAGTGGACATACTGCACATAATATTTAACAAAAGGAAACGTTTGATATCAGATTAAAATCAATTACTGATCTTAATCTTACTTTAGTTTTAATTACGACCAACACAAACTGCAGGAACAGATGAGCTTCTGTCTCTGATTTTGTGGTGGTCCTGTGGGGTCCTGATCATTGAAGATCAGGGTGAAAGGAGGAGAATAAAGTCTGCAGAGAAACAGATGAACTACAGAAGTACGTAGAATGGACAGGAAGTGTAGAAACGGTGAGGTAGTTGTAATGTTATGGTTGGTTGGTGTAAATGTTGAAATATCTCGATGGTGTGTTTGTGTAGTTTCCTTGAACAGGTGCGAGATGAAGAGGAGCTGTGTGTGTGTGCCGAAGAGGCGGGGCCTGCTGGACACACACACATCACCACGTTGATCAACGATGCGTATGAGGTGAGGAGGGTTTATTAGATCTGTTTTAATTGACTTACGTGCTGTAATTTTCACTTATATACATAAAGTGTGTGTGTGTGTGTGTGTGTGTGGTAGAAATTTGGGGATCTGACAGTGAGGCAGTTGGAGAGGATGAGATGCAGACACAGGATCCAAGTACTGCAGAACCACGAGGACACCACTAAAGAGAACACAGTGAGACACACACACACACCTTGTGCTCCTTCATTGGCCACTTTATTAGAAACACCCACCTTGCTCTCCCTGATGTCTGCCAGAATGTGCAGATGTAAGATCAGATGATGACCACTGGCAGATGGTCAGGGAGATGTGTCTCAGACGCTCGTCAGCTGACTGATATTATGGGTTTGAGCGCCCTCTGGTGGATATTTATGATTCAATAATTGTTGCTTTCCCGTGTGTCCCTGTAGCTAAGGCTGGTCTCACCGGATGTCTCCCTGTCTCAGGAGGACTTGTCCAGTCTGTATGACCTGTTTAAGGTGTGTATGATCATGTCTGTCCTGGATGAAGTGTGTGTTTATGTGCATTAATGATAAAACGACGACGCTAATGTAGCTAAAACGTAATGGGAGCTTATGTACCCCAATTAGCATGGTCCTAAATGAAGACATGCTCTTCTCAGACTGTGTGGAGGTCCTCAGTGATCTCTGATGGACTAGATGATGTGGTTCCTGAAACTGTATGCCTCACTACTATCTAGAACATGGCATCATGCTAATTGGTGGGATCCCTGGATCCAGAATGAAGTGTGTGTGTTTGTGTGTGTGTTTGTGTGTGTGTTTGTGTGTGTGTTTGTGTGTGTGTGTGTGTGTTTCAGACAGAGCATTTCATCAGTCTATACTGGGGAGACGGTGTGTGTTCGACCCCTCCTGAGCCGCAGCCAGGGTGCCGTGGTTGCACCGAAAGCTATCATGTGGACCGTGCCCAGTTTAAGAGCCTGTACCTGCTGCTGACCCCGTGGTCCTGTGGCTCTCACACCGACACCATGGCCCAGAGGACCTTCGCCCTGCTGGACCAGAACCGGCACAACCGCATCAGCTTCACACAGTTCGTCCGCTGTCTCGGTGCGTAACTAATGTCATTACAACGTACTTTTGGGCTCCAAGGTGCGCTAAAGTGCTGCTACTCTGACCTGGAGATACTGATGTTATCAGAGTTCCTTTAAAGATGACAGAGAAACTCATTCATGGTGTGAATGTCGTGTTATGGTTTTGGTTTCTGTAGACACCCTGTACTGTGAAGAGTTTAATGAGAAGGTCAGGCTCCTTTATCGTCTCCACATCCCTCCAGGTTGGTTCACGTGTCAAAATAAAACAGTTTCATACCTTTTAGAACAATGTTGGACATTTTCAGATGTTCTTAGCTGTTCCGTTTGTGTCATTGCGTGGTGGAGATGTACGGCAGGAGATGCTTATAATGAGTATTGTTTGCGTTTCAGCCCTGACTGAGAATGAAGATCAGACTTCTCTGGAGCAGAACCCCATCCTTTCTACTGCCCGACCTCTCTACGTGGACCTGCCCAACGGTACCAAATGCAGACATTTCTCCTGACATTAAGGGGTTAAAGAATCCTGCTTGTGTTAGAGCAGCTGTTGTGCTGTAAAGATTTGATTGCACAAGAGCTGCTGGGGGTCTTTATACCCTCTAGTCCACACCTGCTATTAGACATGATGACCAAGAACGTCATGTTTGTGTATCTGCTCCAGAGGGTCCTATTCTATTGGCAGGTCTTTGCACATCTTGTCAATATAAAGTGTTGCTGAGGGATTTGAATGATGCTGTGTTTGTTGTTCAGTGGAGAGTAAGAGCCACGAGGAGCAGCTGAAGCAGATGCTGAAGGACTTGGCCAAGGAGAGGGACAAAGGCCAGGAGAAACCCCTCCCTCACATGAAACAGGTCAGGATATGTTGGGTTACGCTGGGACGATCTGCTCTGCCAGGGATTACATGATGGACAGTCTTATGGGGGAAAACACCTGCTTTATGAACTAACTCCATCTCAGGAACAGCCCACAAACCTACCTGGTGTTCTGAAGATGTTCTGATCCAGTCATCTAGAACATCAGAGTTTGGTTCTTGTCAAAGTGTCTGAGATTTTTAAGCATAATGGGTAAAATCATGGTCATCAGAATGATCAAGGTCATGCTTTCTTAATTCTTTGTTGTGTTTTGAGGTACGTTATCGTCCTCTACAGGGTTGTATGGATGCAGATACGTGTGGATGGATGTTTGGATGTAGTCGTGGTAACTATAAGAATTGTCCTCAGCACTGCTTTCTGTCTTTTCTCCCAACAGCGGGAATTCGTCCAGTTCTGCAAGACACTGTGCAGCATGTTCCATGGCGACTGTGCCGAGAACGAACTCTTCCAGGCCATCGCCATGGTCACCAGCCTCGTCCTACAGATTGGCGAGGCCAGGAATAAGGGACGCCGCCCGTCGGGAGCGGAGTCTAATGAAGGGGAAAGTCCAGATCAAGCAGCTTCTGGTGTGTCTGAGGTGGAAGGTGACTGGACAGTGAGTTTTGAGCAGATACTGGCCTCACTGCTCACCGAGCAAGTGCTCGTCAATTTCCTGGAGAGGCCTGTGGACCTGGCGGCAAAGATCTCCTCTGCAAAAGAGAGGCAGTACCAGGTGCGAGCTGGCGTGCTGATGATTCAGCGCAAGACCACATGAAACCTGGTGGAGATTGGCAACTGGTCTTCTAAGGTTCTGTAGGCTTCTTGATTTCCAGAATCCAGGGTATATCATAAAACGGAAGAACCCTTGGGAAACCGGCCAAAGCAAGAAGACGCTAGATCAAGACTACTTTCTATGAACCAGGGGAAGCTTGCATCCTTGAAGAACCATCTGTTGCAGTGGTTCTTAACCCTTTGTGAGTTGAAGTAGGTCTGAGTAGAGCAGGGGAACACTAAAATTTGCAACACAGGGGGCTGCAGAACCAGGGTTGAGGACCACAGATCTTGTGAAACACTGACACCAGGCCTTCATCAACAAGAAATAGCTTTGGGACCATCGAGGGAAGCTGGCCTTCCTTTACAAAGATTACATCATCCGAAGTTTACCCCTAAATGTGATAAGCTGTAATTTATCTTTAATACGAAACTGAAGAAAACACAGATTAAAGCGACATTTACACAGCAGGTGAAAGTGGCCCACGTACAAACTTTTCACTTCCAATTCAGTTCATTTTCATACGTGGAATTGAAATCTGCGACAGTGTGACTCAGAACAGCCGGAATTCATTCATCGGAAATGTTCAGACGAATGTCGGATGTAGATCCCGGTGAAAATGGATCGGAGTTGGTGATTTTTGATCTACAGACTTGGCCCCAGGAGGGCGCTGCTGCAGTGTCGAAGGAAATAAAAAGAACGCAAACCAAAGACGTGGGCTGAGCTGAAGAACGTGCCTTTTTAAAGTGAGTCAGGGATGAGCTCAGCTGTCAGACACCGGAAATCCTTGGCAGCTCCTGTGATGCCGGCGAAGACCAAATCGAAATGTAGGATGGAGGTCAGACTGACCATGTGAACTGAAAAAGGTCGGTTTTGTCAGGAACTTGGACTCAGGCCTCTTTACCTGCTGTGTGAATGTAGCCTCAGTGGTTAAGAAGTAAAGTCAATCAGACTGGGTTTGCAGTGAGAGGCAGCTTACTGTCGTTTGAGTAGTTGACAGTGGAGGTGGAAGGAAGCAGACCCTCCAAAAGCTCCTCACAAGTTCTTACACATTATGCCTATGAATCAGCTCTGTCCGATTCCCGATTCACTGTTTTTCAGGCTTCCGAGAAGATTCTGGATCTAAAAACCGATTTGTAAAATCTCATATCGTTACACTGGTGGAGGGATACATGCCGCAGGGTGTCGTGGCAAAAAAATAGTCCCAAAGATTCTCCACTATTTACCCCCCACCCACACACACTCACACCCCCACCCCATCATGAACATTCCATAGAAAATGCCGAAGACAGGTGATGAGTGTTGTAGTCACGGTGACCGACACCCGTTTCCATTCACCCCCACTGTGCAGAAACCAGTCTTACGAAGTGCTGTGAAACCCTGAATTATCACAGTCGTGCCTTATCGATTATCACACCGTTACTGCTCACAGCACCGTGGCGCTTGCTGTACACACGCAAATTAACGTTGCAAGAAAGCAATTTTGTTTACTGTGAATCGCTCAACAGATAACTCTGCCAAGATGAAGTGACCTGTACCACGGCTACTCATCAGCTGACGCCGGAAAACGGATCTCCGTACCTCTTCGAGATGTGCACTATGTGGACAAAGGTATTGGGACTTTTGGGACTTCTGGGATACTGTGTGTACAGGCAGACTGCAGGACTCGGGGCTGGATTACGTACACCTGTGGGACGGGACTGAATCACCAGAGTTCAGCCATTAAGAGATGCATCCCAATGCTTTTGTCCCATATCGTGAAGCTCAGATTGACATCATACCTACACCACTCCAGAACAAGTGCCTTCCAAACAGTATTTCTGAACAGACGCAGCTTCAGGAAGCGTTTTCTCCATTTGTTTCAGGACCAACTTGTCAAGCTGACATTCGAAGTACTTTGAGCCTTGTTTTTACTGTATTTTCATTTTATATGTTGGTTAACTTGCAAAATAAAAGCATATGTAAAATCCTGATGGTGCATTTTATCTATTTTACAGGTAAAATGATTTTTTTTTTTAAATAAATCATAAATGACCAGTGTTGTCCTGAGTGTGGTGGAGACAGGGCTGGAGCTCTTCACTGAGGACGTGAGCTGAAGTGTTAGGCTGCACACAGACTAAGGCCTGGAAACCTCAGTATTTATATTATCAACATACCGTCGGGACTAAAACACTTTATTTAGAACTATAACTGGACACAATCCATACAACCTCTTTTGCTTACTGGTCATCTGTTCTTAATTACAACATGTCCATTTGGTTTATATACAAGTGGACAGACTCATTATTTTGTAACAGAAGAGAACCAACCATGGTTACAAGAACGAGCACAGCTGACCAGTTCAAACCAGTGTGTTAAACATCTTTTAGAGCAGAAGACAAGACACCCAGGATTCCTTTATACATTTATTCCAACATCCATGAAAAGAACATTAGTTTTCATCCACATTGACGGTCTGGAGACCTGCAGAGAGAACAGAAGAGGTAAGATGTGGTTGATCAGCATCAGTGCTGAACACTCTTCATACTCGACTAAAGGCTTAAAATCACGTTAAAATGTTTTAAAATATGACTAAAATTACAGGAACTCAAACAAATGAACATCCAGCTGCTCAGTTCCTCACAACAGGAAAAGAGTCACCGGCTGAATCTGATCAACACAGGAAGGAGCAGGAGACCGTCCTGCACCTCAACACCCTCTTATAGATGAAGACATTGTCCAACAGCTGCACTGACCACATTACTTGGTGAACCATTAACACTGTACTGAGTTCTTTGTGCAGCTAATGAAAATAGCTGGGTTGTAATCAGACACAGAACCGCGTAATCTGTCAATCTGCGGGTTCTCTAAAATCATATTTACCAAAATGCCTCCAAACTGCTGCTCAAAAGTGACGGTTCAGCAGCACCGTATTTCTAATCGAATCGTCGTATTTGATAATATTACCTTCTGCCAACATTAAGCCCTCGTGACTCCATAATCAACCACCTTCCAACTTTAAACACCACATTTACAGACGCACAGGCCGTTGTGCGCCCAACTTGTTACACACACTCCAGCAGAACTGTTTTCTGAAATACAGCTATGGTATCTCAAAGGATCTCAGTTTAACCAGAAGTCAAGCCATCCAATAGGAGAAGAGGTAAGGGACATTCTAGCTGGACAGTCCTCGCCATTCGACACCTTTAAGTTATCTTTCTTTGAGAGTTAAACCCAGCTGAGATGTTCTCCAAGACAAAACTCACCTTTGTATGTGGTGACGGGGACATATGTGACGAGGGTGTACAGCTTGTTGGGGGAATCTTCATCTTCATTGCGTTTCCTGGACAGCCGCACGCGCATGCGATACGGGACGTTCCTGCAGAGACACCGACAGGCATCCGTGAGGAAAAGCTGAGAATAGAGCTGCAGGATTTCACTGCATTTCTCCACATCTGTGACCCAATTTGTTCAATATAACTACAGCAGTAAAGTCAGAAAATGAGTTTCTTTCTTCAACTTGCACAAACAGAAAGCTCTACAGGAACGATGAGCATCAGTCAAGAGTTAAATACTACAACACCTCTGTTTTTGTACCATTAATCAGTCGTCATAGTAATTTGACCAGAGGATGAGTCCACGTCCCGTGAGCCTTTTCCAGCTCATGTTTTTCCAATTGTCTTGTCAGATTGAGTATCTCTGTTCACGCTGCCACACAACACACGCCACAGCAATAAAAGGTCAGATTCGGGACACTTTGCCTGCTGTGTGAACGTAGCATGTTGTAAGAGGTGGCAAACACTCCTAAAGTCTTCTCGTTTGGAGATCATGATTGTTAAACTGCTGCAACCTGAACTCTGCGTCCATTTGATCGGCACGTGGTTAAGAGCAGGCTGTAACAACTTGCCAAACATACCGGGCTGAGCTTCTCCAAATGCATCTCAGCACCAGAAACCAGCTTCTGGGAAGCTGGGCCCAGAAAAGTATACTTCTACATGTGCCAACACTTCCTCCAGCCAGCCCAACGTATTTAAAGAGGTTACCTGACTCCTTTGGCCCACACTGCCTTGTTCAGACGTGTATCGATGCGGACGTCAGGGGTGCCCATCTCCTTCACGGCAAACTTCCTGATTTCCTTAATAGCACGAGGTGCCCTCTTCTTAAAAGAGCTGTGGTGGAAAAACAAGCCCCTCATTCAGAACAAGAACATTCACAAGACAACAGGCAAATGTTCTGACAACGCTGCCCATTAAAGGGCCCATCCTTCTGCCTTCTGTGTTCAGTATCTAACATTTACACACCAACGCAGCGGTTCCTAGATGCTCTTGCGTTACTCACATGCCATGGATGCGTTTGTGGATGTTGATGGTGTACTCCCTGGTCACCACCTCGTTGATGGCAGAGCGCCCCTTCTTTTTCTCTCCTCCTTTCTTTAGTGGTGCCATCTGCGGAGACAGGGCATTTAGACGGGGTCAAAGTGGTACATATGATGCATATAATGCCAGCTTAATTAAAAAACAACACCACATGAAGGTTCTCAATCTGTTGACTAAATGAACGTGTGCAGCAGCTGTAGATGCTCTGCTGCTGGTCAATGTTCATATATTACGATCTGACCGGGAGTCCAGCTGCAACTCTACCTTTTACATGGTCTGTTCAACAAGTACCCAACTTTAAGCTTTTGGTTGAAAGTTGATTAGTAATCATCCAACTCTGAATGAAACTTAATATTTTGAGAATCTAGATTTCTGCTTTTCGTGAGCGATAAGCCAAAATGACCAACAGGAAAACATGTCTGATGTTATGAATATAACACAAATGAGCTTTTTAACCATATTCTAATCTATTTTCCCCACTTAAATCACATTTTAGTCTAACTTTACTCAATTGTCAGTAACCCTTTGAAACAAGTCCAGTGGTGGCAAAATCACACCATACATGCAGTTAGAACCTGCAGAACCCAATGGTTTGAAAAACAGCAATTCTTGCAGTGAAGGTTCAGCGTGTAATTGTGTAAAATCACAACTGTGTATAAGCTCCTGTTAGTCGAATACATTTTACCTGAAATATTACCTAAATAATTTAATGCTTGGCACTTTTAGAAGTCTGTATGAATGCCAGACAGGATCTTCAGAACAAGGTCCTCCTGATAATGCTCTCAAACTGCACCAAATTCAACAAGAAATACGAGGTTTGACTTCAGCTTCTAGTCTCTACAGTCAAAACTAAGTTAAATAATCAGCTACTTGGTCGAGTTTGATCACTTTGACGAAGATATTTAACTTATTCATTTACACCTGAATTACACATGAGACTCCAGAGGTCTTCAATGCAGATAAACAGACGTCCTGTGTCATATTTACTGTTTTATTACAAATTAAAGACGAAATGTCAGAGAACACGTTCAACACTGAAGGATTTCAAGCTGGAAATTTAACAGTTCCATTTTTCGCTTGAGCTGCAGCCCTGAACGGACTGAGAGACTCTTTTAACAGCTGAACTGCTCATTTTGGAGGTTACTTATAAATTTAAAGTCTGTTTTACACGTAAAGTAAACCGAGGCCGGTTTACCTCAGGTTAGCACACAGGCTAACAGCGCCGAACCGAACTATAAACAATCACACATTTCATCGCACAAACGTGTCCAAACGCCACTGTGGTGATACTTAAAGGCTGTCAGAAGACGTTTGTGTGAGAAAAGTGCCCGTTAAAGGGGTGAATGTGGCGGATGGAGGTGGATTGTTTAGAGACTCAGATCTGAGATACTCACTCTGCAGGGCGCGAGACGGAAAGGAAGCTAAACGGGATTGTGGGTAATACCCGCACTACATCCGGGTTGTGGCGGCGCGGGAACAATGGCTTTTTTTCCTTCGTTTTATGGGTTTAATGTGTTAAAAACACCCCCGATAACAGTTACTCTCCGCTACGGCTTAAACACGTCCGTATTTCGGACGTTTCCACGTTTAAGCGCTGGATTTGATAAAACTACAGCGACGGACTACAACTCCCATGATGCCCCGCGGCACACCGACGGCGCCTAACCGTCGCAGTTTCCGGAGAGACGCTGAGTTTTGGTGTTTTTAAGCTCATTTGACCCTTTTTGGCAGCTCGTTTCCGCTTTTGGGCTCTTTATTCCACTTCGTGTTTAATAAACCATGTGTTTATTCGCGGCGGAAAGCGCGCGCAGCCTACGAGCCTGGCTTTAAGGTGGGTTTTATAGCTTAGCTTTATAGCTTTTATAGCTTAGCTTAGTCCACTGGAGCAGAGGTGGGTCAGTGGTTCCCTGTGAGGTTCTCCTTCATATTTTGGTTGCTTCATATCCACCCTTTAAACACATCAGCTCTCTGTGAAAGTAATCAGGAGACACTTTAATTACTTTAAAGTACTTCAGTACTGCAGAGAAGGCCAGCATTCCCATTCCCCACCCATGAACTTCACTGGTGCACCTAAAGATGGTTGACCGATGTGTGTCTGTCTCCTGTTTCAGTGCTGATCAGAGTGAAATCATGACACTGGCACCCAAAGAGCTCTCCAACCTGCTGGGCATCATCTCAGAGGAGGCCTGTGGGAACACCTTCGAGAGCCTCTCCAATGCCTTCCATCACTGCTTCGGGAAGGCTGAGCACTTCCGAGTGGGCTCTGTGCTTGTGATGCTGCTCCAGCAGCCTGATCTTCTGCCCAGTTCTCCTCAGCGCCTCACAGCCCTGTACCTGCTGTGGGAGATGTACCGGACCGAACCCCTGGCCGCCAACCCCTTTGCCGCCGTCTTCGCCCACCTCCTCAACCCTTCGGCCTCGGGCGAGGAGCAGGAGAAGCCCCTGTCGGGTATGATGTCGGAGCCTTTGTGAGATGTTCTAGATGTGCCTGTGGGAGATCATGGTCACCTACCACCACTTACCATTAACCTAAAGTGCATCAGAATCTGTGGAAATCTGTAACAAATATTCAATATTGTTTTTTTTAAATATCTGGAAATTTGTGGGATGGATAAAAAATGGTGGAAATCGTTTACAATGTTGGGTATGAATTTTCCAGGTTTTCTCCCCCCCATCACACTGCCCGAGAAGTTTTTCCTGTCTCAGCTGATGCTCGCTCCCCCGCGGGAGTTATTCAAGAAGACGCCACGGCAGGTCTCCTGCATGGACGTGGGCTCGACACCACAGGCCGTCGACATCAGCGGACTGCAGCTGGCCCTCGCTGGTAAGAGAGTTTGTGTAGTTTCATCCACAATCTGCTGAACTATGTCAGTTTAAACTGGAATTAATGTACTTTTATGACAGTATTTATCTTAATACAATCCTGACAAAACTGTTCTATGTTCTAGAGCGCCAGTCGGAGCTGCCCACTCAGAGTAAAGCCAGTTTTCCCAGTCTGCTCAGCGACCCTGACCCGGACTCCTCTAACTCCGGCTTCGACAGCTCAGTCGCCAACCAGATTATAGAGTCGCTGGTTACTGGACCACGCCCTCCACTGGAAAGTGAGTCGAGAGCTTTTGCACCTCGTAGTTCAGGCCGAAGTCTGAACCATGTTTTGTGTTTTGGTTACTTTGTGTTCTTTTGGTCCAGTTGGTTCTGGTTTCACAGTGCGATTTAGAAAGTGAAGAACTTTACTACATCCTGTCTTCATCACCTACACGGGCTGCATCTCAGTGTACTTGACACTGATGCATGAGCTGCCTTTCTGTCTTTCTAGATAAACAAACATGACTCTTGTCTCCATATCTAATAGCAGGTGTGGACTAGAGGGTATAAAGACCCCCAGTATTGAGCTGTGGAGCAGTGGAACTGTGTTCTCTGGAATGATGGAGCTCCTTCTGTACTTTTGGGATGAGTTGGGGGTAAAGTTGGGTGGTGAACATCCAACTCGTAATAGTAATTACAGCATTCATGAAGGATGAATGTCCTGTGTCTTTCACTCAGGTCACTTTCGCCCCGAGTTCATCCGGCCGGCTCCTCCGTTGCTGGTGTGTGAGGATGAGCTGGCATGGCTCAACCCGTGTGAGCCGGAGCACCGCGTGCAGTGGGATCGATCCATGTGTGTGCGAAACGGAACAGGCGTGGAGATCAAACGCATCATGGCCAAGGCCTTCAAAAGCCCACTGTCAGCAGCGCAGCAAACTCAGGTAATACATTCAGCAAAACAAAAGATGGGAGATTAATAATAATATTTAATCAAATTAAAACAAATTTTTTTTGCATATTCGATTAAAAACCCATTACATTTAGTCAGTTTCTGACTGTCGTTATGTAACTGGGAAAATGTCAGTTGACCTCAGAATTCCCACATGGAATTCCAGAGCTTCTCAATAGTAGAAAGTTAGATGGTCAGCGATGGCATTTGTTAATCATGTAGATCTAGTGCTGAACTCTGTCCTGTGTTTGTTCCTGTCTTTCCTCAGCTCCTGGGTGAACTGGAGAAGGACCCCAAGCTGGTGTACCACATCGGCCTGACGCCGGCCAAACTGCCCGACCTGGTGGAGAACAACCCACTGGTGGCTATCGAGATGCTTCTGAAGCTCATGTCCTCCAGTCAGATCACAGAGTACTTCTCTGTATTGGTCAATATGGACATGTCCTTACACTCCATGGAGGTGGTCAACAGGTACAGCTCTGGCTTGTAGCACTGCTTGATGTTTTGTTTAACATTTTTCTTAAGTGTGGTGTGTGTTGCTGTGCAGGTTAACCACTGCGGTGGATCTTCCTCCTGAGTTCATCCACCTTTACATCTCCAACTGTATCTCCACCTGCGAGCAGATCAAGGACAAGTACATGCAGGTCAGTTCCCACAGCCCCATTCTCACTTCTGCTCCACATTTCATTTCAGAGGAAGCAGAAGTTTGTAAATTATATCACGAGAGTTGCGTTTGTAATTCGGGTTGGGTGTCCTCACTGATTTCCTGATTCACAGGGTCCCAAATCAGTTCCTGTGTTTATTTGATTCAATATTAATTCATTCAGTCATATTTCAGTAAATATGAAATATGTTAATGAACTATCCTATAATTTTTCTCCAGGAGGTGGCGCTGTTGTGTTGTGAGGAGGAGCCTTTATTTAATAAGCACCAGCTGAATCACTAACATGCACACGTCTGAGCTCAGTGTGAAAACAACCCTTACATGAGGTTCTTCATATATTTGAAAAGTAGAGCATTAAGCTTTTTGAGGGTGTGTTTATTATGTTTGTAGGACAGAAACACAACGTATTTAAGAATTTGACACATTTAACTCCAGAGGGTTAAAGCTTGATCTCTGTTTTATATGAATCAGATCATTTATCTTCTAATCTATTTTCTAATCCCGCCCCCGTTTATAATGCTCAAACGTGGACCTGATCATCATCCTAACTGCCGAGATTCACGTTCTCCTAAACCGAACCCCTAACTCTGGGTGGGCGGAACTAAACCACAGTTCCTTGAATAGGTTGCTGGTATGTAAATGAGTTTGTTCTCATGATGTCATAAGAAATGCAAATTCACAATCTTTCACAGCGTAGGTTCCATATATGGACTGTATGACCCGAGAGAGGGATCAGTGTGATTGCAGCCTTCTTTATTTCTCTCGTTCTGTTCATCTGTCTCAGTTTTGCACGATAAGGGTCTTTTAATACACTGCCTCCCTCACCGCCTCACTGCCTCACTGCCCCTCTGTTGCTTTCTCTCTCTCCCAGAATCGTCTGGTGCGTCTGGTGTGTGTGTTCCTGCAGTCTCTGATCCGGAATAAGATCATTAATGTGCAGGACCTGTTCATCGAGGTACAGGCGTTCTGTATCGAGTTCAGCCGCATCCGAGAAGCTGCCGGACTCTTCCGCCTCCTCAAAACCCTGGACAACGGAGAGACCCCCGCAGAAGGCAAGCCTGCCAAATAGTGACTGTTGCAGCATTATAGGCACTCCCTAAAGCACGTGCCAGCTGGACCTTCATTCTCGCTGTTGGTCACCACAATGTGTTACTGGCATCGGAACTGGATATTGGCCCCTCCCCCTCCATTTTAATGTTCCAGTACATTTGGGGGGAAGACAGCTTCCCTTTATGTTGTGTGAATATTTCACCGTGAGTGGACCAAAAGAACCGGTCTACACTTACTCAGAAAAGGACTTTTGGGGGTTCTGTTCCAGCTGTGATGATGAGCCCCCGTCTTCTGAAAGATGCGGACTGATTTAGCCTCTTCGTTTCAGGAAACTGACGCTCTGTTCCGGACAACTTAGAAAGATGTCTCAGCTTTTTCCTCTTTACTATAAAATCTTGGATATGTGGTTGTTTTTCCTCTCAGACCTTTAACTCCACTCAGCATTGTGAAGGAAACTGACCCTTTCTGAAAAGGACATTATGAACTTTGTGTTTGTTTTTGTCTTGCGAGATCCTCCAGAGCACTTAACACGCTCTTCCACCTCTCATTACTTCTGTCTGAAGTTTAATAAACACAAAAACATAATTTAAAGTGTTGTATTCAATCAGCATGTAATAACTTCAGGTCAGTTGTTTGCTGGAACATACGCACAAGTTCCTTCTACCAGGAGGTTTGAATAGACCACTGGGAGTCTGAACATCAGAGTCATTACTGTCTTTAAACACCAACTGGAGACCATCTCTTTAATTAGTACTTAAATCAACACTGATTAAAGTCTTATGATTACATTACTCAATCATAACGTTATGACCACCTGCTTGTTTCTCCTCTCTGTCCATCCTATCAGCTCCTCTGATCACACAGGAGCTCTTTGTGGTTCTATAATTCAGACTGTAGTTCATCGGTTTCTCTGCAGACTTTATTCTCCTCCTTTCACCCTGATCTTCAATGATCAGGACCCCACAGGACCACCACAGAGCAGATATTATGTGGGTGGTGGGTCATTCTATATTCAGTTATTCTATAAAGATGCAGATGTTGCAGTAATTGTGCTTTTAAAATATACTTTAAATCCCAGAAACTGAACTCAGACGCTGGTTTTAGTAGAAAACTATTGTTTTATTTCTGTTCTTTTTTTTACTCCAGAGACAAAAAACTGTATTATTCAGGCAAATATTCCCCGAATGTATATTGTGTTGTATGATTTCCAGCTTCTGCAGGTCAATACCTCCACTTTCCACTCCGTTGTCCCTCTAAGGTCATGTTAACATTGGACAAAGTTAACCTTAGCGATCGCTGTGTCAGAGGAAAAGGAAAACATAAAGGTAGGAGAGAACGCTGTCCACTCTAAGCGCGTGGATTCCAGGCCTGTCTGTTTTCTGATAAACTGATTACAGTGAAGAAATGAGCAAAACAAAACTGAAACGGTCGGCAGCAGATTCTCAATGTTTTTTTTTTTGTTTTTGTTTTTTTTTGTTTTTTTTTCTTTGGTCTCGAAACGTAGAACTGTCCTCAGAACTACACTCTCTTCATGCCTCGGGCCATGAGGCAGGCAAAGACGGTCATCACCATTTTGGGCTTGACTTCCACTAGGTCCTCTGGGAGTGCGTACACCCGAGCTCCAATCTTCCTCGCCATGGAAATCGCGTACCTGCAGCCAAACAATCAGAACCATCAGTTTATTAGTCTTGAGCATGAAATCTGTATTTTTAAGTGTTGGGTAAGACGAGAAACACGGTCTCCATTCGGGGTGTAATGTTGCGTTACTCTGTAAGGAACGGAACACACTGTTCAGCTAAACACCCTAAAACCACCCACAAGCTGAAAGCCATTGGATTTGCATGGTATTGTGGGAACTCTAGTGGTTTAGGAGTACCACTATGTTAACTTGTTTGTCCCTACCCACCAACCTTTACAGTTTAACTACTACGTTACACACCACAGGCTGTATTAGCTACATCAGCATGGTGCTATACAGCACCTGATGGAACAAACAGTAACTTGCACAAAAGAACCCTGGTTACTCTTGTATTGTAACATTTTAATTACTTTTTTTGTTGTAGAAAGGATGGGATGGCATGTTCTCCAAAACCTGTCCAGAATAGGTACATGTGGAGCAACTGAGATCTATAACTAATCACATACAACGTGGAGGACCTTTCAAATCTAACGCAACACCAGCAGTTCGGCATTTAAGTGTCAGAGTGTGTCACGGGTACGTACTTGGCGTTGTTGAGTTTCTCTTCATCTGTAAGATCTTCTGCCTTGATCAGATCATAGCGGATTGAGCCAGGCTGGATGGCATCGATCAGGTCCAGAACCGGCATACTACTGCTTATGGATCCATCCTGCCGAACCAGAGAACCAGAATCAAGAATCTCTCACTTCACCATTCAATCATCTAAACAGTTTTTCTGCCCATCAACCAAAGATTCAGGATCTTGGAAGATATTTGAAAGAACACAGACAATATTAACGGTATCTGGTACCTTAAAACCTGAGATGGTTTTTTTGTCAGCTTCTTGCAGTGTGGTGTTCACCCAGCTGACAATGGTGTCATCGTTGACCTTCTGCCCATCTCCGAGTTCCTCCAGGATGTTCAGAGTGTACCTGAGCAGACCACAAATCAAACTTAGTTCTTGGCCCCCAGTAGGTTCCACAACTTTGACTTGTTTTCATTTTCATTCACATTCTTCTTGTTCTCCTACCTCCTCATGAGCTGCCAGAGCAGGGCGAGGGTGAGTGTGCGGTTGCCCTCGTTCAGGTCTTGCCCGGCGATGCCCACCAGCGAGAACTTGGCCTCCTTCTTTCCCAGCTCCACTGCATAATTACAGTTCTCCAGCTGCCCGGAAAAAAAAACGTATGTGCATACTGAGCTTAGACCTTTTTATGAATGACTGGACTGTGTGAAGTGATGTTCCTCATCTCACCTTCTTCATGTTGCTGCCCAGTTTGGGATATGGAGGCTTGTTCACTCTGTCCCAGTCTACAGGAACCTTGATCTTCTCATACAGCTGGAAGATGACCAGGGCATCAGCTAGGTCCCTGTAACACATAAACCAGTAAGTCTGCAATGAGGCTTTTTGAGTTGAAGAAAAGTGCTTCCTGATGTGGTTTATCTGTCCAATCTGGACTGGTCATGCACAGAACCTTATAAATCAGGGTAAATCAGGGTTCATCAGTTCCTGTACTGGAGGTTCTGTCCCACAGAAGTTGAAGAGAGCTCTTACCCGTACAGGTGGTTGACGCGGGGGTTCACACCTAGAGAATTCATCCAGTTACGGAAGGTACGCTCCTCCCTGGTCTCACCTGATAATGAAAAGTAGACAGAGGTGGTGAATGGAAGCAGAAGAGTCCGAACCTGTAAAAGCTCCCTCACAGATTCTTTGAAACTGTGGCCTGAACTAATTTTTGATCCACTCACACCAGCTCAGAACACACTAACACACCACCACCATGTCAGTGTGACTGCAGTGCTGAGAATGACCCACCACCCACATCATAGCTGCTCTGTGGTGGTCCTGTGGGGTCAGAGGAGCTGATGGAGTGGACAGTGTGAGCAGACTTCAGGTCAAGGTTTCAGGGGTGAGCTCACCCTCGATGGAACTCCAGTCGATTTCCTGGTTCTCCGGCTTCTTCAGGGCAGGGTATTTGTTGAACAGGTTAGCCACGAAGGCCAAGTTGAGCTTGGGGTTTCCACGGACCACGTCAGCAGGCATGACGAACTGTCGGCAGCCGAGGCGGTCAGCCTGGTCCAGCATGCACTCTGCTCTCTTCAGGTCCTCTTTCTCCTGTAGGAGGTGATGGACAACAACAAACGTTCACAGGTTCAGAGGTGTCCAATGCTGGACAACACTGTTAGAGAGAGAATGCCTTTGCAAGAATTAGGGGTTGCATAAACTAGTTCAGGCTTTCTAAACCTGTGGGCTGGAGGCTGGAGACAATCAGTGGTTCACAGGTCCATCCTTAGGGGATGGTAGTCAGTAGTGGGCTGTTAATGTCACTTTAAATGAGAGAAGTCTAAATAGATGTATATAGTGTTGTTTTGTTTAGGGTTTCGGTTCTAGACTGTCAGACTGTTCTGAAGGAGTCTTGAGTCACGCACCCTCAGGCCAGACATGTCAATGGCGATGGGTGGGATGCCCTCCTCGTCTCCTTTGGGTGCCACCTGGTTCAGGATGTTGTAGTAGGCCTTGGAGTCCTGAAAACATACAGAAAACACATTTGAGATGCCGATTAAGACCAAGATCATTCCTTATATACACAGATTAGCTCATTTTGTGGTATTTCACAGGGTTTTATTTTAGGGTTTAATATCTTAAATGAACATTCATTGATATTTTGTTTAGAAAAACTACAGACAAATCAGTTCTGATTAATTTGTGGATTGAATTCTGCTTTGCCGTCTTTCATAAATAAGGCTTAAATTTCTGTTAATGTTGGAATATGTTTCTAAACTAACATAACTTTCAACAACAGTTTTGCTCGAACTGTAGTTTGTATATCTGCAGGTGTGTTCGTGCGTTCTGGACCTTAATGTCAGAGCTGAAGTTGTTGATCTTGCCACAGCCGGCCTGCTCCAGGTGGTAGTTTGCCCATCGCAGGAGCAGCTCCTCAGGAGAGAGCTTCATCAGGTCCTCCAGACTCTCGCCATCCCTCAGCAAAGCAATCAGCGCTGTACCCACACACACAGACCCAATTCTTACACCCTAAATAATCATAATTCGCTTAAAAGTCAAATGATCAGTTCTACACTAAATATCAACTATATGGACAAAAGTATTGGGACGCAAATCTCTTAATCACTGAACTCGGGGGATTCGGCCCCTTCCCACAGGTGTACATGATCCAGCCCCAAGCCCTGCAGTCCACCTTTACACACATTAGTGAAAGATGTGCGAGATCCAGTGTGGTTCTGTAATCGGACCATCGCTGCAACAAGTCAGCTGATAAAATTTCCCCCCATCAGCTGTGAGTGGTGTTATTGAACAGTGGAAGTGTTTAAGAACCACAGCAGCTCAGCCGTGAAGTATCAGAGCATGTAACGTTACAGAGCAGGGTCTCCATGACCATATTAATGCCAGTGGGTTCAGAATAGGATTCATAAAAACTATAGGTGTAATGCGTAGGTGTCCCAATACTTCTGTCAATATAGTGCACTAGAATTGATGATCAGAGGGATGTAAATAGCTGGACTGACCACCCGCTCACTCTACCTTCATTCCTGCTGATCTCGATGTCGGCCAACAGGCCGATTTTGATGATCTGCCACAGCAGGCCAAGAACTAAATGCTGCCTGCCCTCTTTCAGGTCCTCTGCACCGATATTGACCACATGGCAGCCAATAGCTGAGGACGAGTTCAGAGCCAAGTTCAGATTTTCCTAAACACACCAAACGGGAAAACCGAGGAGATGAGAACGGTTCCGATTACACAGCATAAACTCAGAGGACAATTTATTAAAAACCACTAACACTAGATGGACAAATGTATCTGCTTCTGTTTTTCCTGCTTTTGTTTAGAATAAACATCTCAACTGTCCAGGGAAGACTATCTACTAGATTCTGGAGCTCTGCTGTGAGGATTTGATTGCATTCAGTGACAAGAGCATGGGTCAGGATGAGCCAAAAGGAGGATCACCAGCCCACCCCGTCCCGGCCGGAGCTGAGAAAGTGGTCAGGGAGTGTCGAGTTTTTAATGTGATCGTATGTTGGTGTGATCTCCACTGCTTTGGGTTACCTGGATGGTGAAAGGGGTGAGTTTCTTCTTATTGATGGTTCTCTCATCGATGGTGTCTGGGACGGATAAGTTGATCATTTTACTGCAAGTATAAAGGTAAAAGGCATGATTTTAACTGTCCATCTCTAAGGAGTTACGTGGTTATGTTATGTAGAAACTGTGCGTGTGTGACAGTACGGTGAAAACCCGTGATACTGTGCAGGTCAGTGAGTGCTTGTGTGAGTTTGTGCGCACCAGAGGACGATGCCGTCTCCTACAGCTCTGAACAGGTCGTTTGAGCTGGGGTCCATAGGGAGGACGTGATTACAGTCGGAATCTTTCTCCAAAGCTTTGTTGATCCAGTTCACGAACGCAACCTTCTCCTCCTCTGCATCAACATATTAAGGTAGCAGATATAAATACAATACAGAACATACAAGGATATACTGCCATGCTGGAAAGTTTGTGACCCCTTTCTATATTTCTGCATCAATTTGAGTTTAAACCTCATCAGAGGTCATAAACCTCCTAAAAGTAGATAAAGAACCAAATCAAACCAAAATATTACACAGATCATTTATTCATAAGGGAAAAAGTCAAATACTATCCAATTGCCTGTTGGATTAAGGTCAGGACTTTGACTGGACCTTTCCAGAACATCAACTTTATACTTCTTTGAACATTTTTTTGGTAGAAAGACTTGTGCTTAGGGTCATTGTCTTGTTGAATGACCCACATTCTCTTGATGAGTCAGCTTACATACAGATGTCCTAACACTCTATTGTAGGGGTTTCGTGAAGGTTCCTTTAGGACATGGGGTGTATATGGAATATTTAAGCAATACGAGGGTTAAATGAGCACATTTCTCTTACCTGAGTAGGAATGCTGTGTTCCAGTCTGCTCTGACGTTCCCGCCACAGCACAGATCCCTTCCTTCTTATTGATGGCCTTTCGGAAAGTCTTTGCCACCTCAGAGCTCTTCAGCTCGTGGAACACCTAGAATGAGAATTTACATGAATTCATGTATAAAAACACATTTTCATTATCTGTACTGATTTGTATCTACATATCAGTTCCATATCAACGTCCATGTGTTTGAACAGTGAAACTAGTTTAATTAGTGAGACAAACTAACAGCATTTTAAGCCTTCAAATGTGTGTTCCTGAACCTAATCTGCCTAAAATCAAGAGGAACAGACTTTATACAGACTTCTCTTCCGGGGCTTTGGCCTCTGTCACCGGCAGCACTAAGTACATGTGTACCAACAAAAAGATGCATTAAATCTGATCTGACCATTCACATTCAAGTCACATGACCACAAATCAAATATGTACCCAAAAGGACCACATATGAAAGTGTCTCAGATGTCTCAAATCGGTCACTTCGTTTAAATTGCATCTAATTAATGCTTGCTTATGAGTTTATGAACCATTTTAAACTGACCTTTGCAAATTCTTCGAAGGAGATCTTTCCATCCTTATTTTGGTCCATGGTTGCACTGAGCTCCTGGATGATTTCTCGGACCCGGTACCCTGGCAGTGGGAGGTTGGCCACCTTAAATAGCTCATTCAGCTCATCTGTGCTGATATAGCCATTAGAGTCCACATCTGCAGGAAAGATTAAGACATATAAATATATCACAATATAGTATATCACAATACCTACATTTAGAGTTATTAATATTCACCGTAATGAGAGACCGTAGCTCCTCCCCCTCAGTGTATATCACAATACCTACATTTAGAGTTATTAATATTCACCCTAATGAGAGACCGTAGCTCCTCCCCCTCAGTGTATATCACAATACCTACATTTAGAGTTATTAATGTTCACCCTAATGAGAGACCGTAGCTCCTCCCCCTCAGTGTATATCACAATACCTACATTTAGAGTTATTAATATTCACCCTAATGAGAGACCGTAGCTCCTCCCCCTCAGTGTATATCACAATACCTACATTTAGAGTTATTAATATTCACCCTAATGAGAGACTGTAGGTGTTGTGTTATATGATTTGCATATGCTTACCAACTTTGCTGAAGGCCTCCCTCAACTCCTCCATCTCATCAGAAGAAATGTGCCCTGTGCTGGTCATTTTGGTTGATGTTTAGTGAATATGACCTATAAGATACAGACATTCAAGATTTTGAACAAACTCTGGTTTTTTGGTCCCACAGATTGTTTTAATGGTGGATCTGCTTGGCAGTAAAATGGGAGCTGAAATTGACAAAGAATGCCACCTTGAATTTTCAGCCTTGCTAAAGCTGCCCCACTCAACTGCAAGTGCTGTTCATTTATCAAGTGGAAACATGAATCAATAACAGCAGTGGATAATGCACAAATTGTCAAAAGTATTACACCCAGAGGGAATCAACCAATTGTGGTCACTCAGAATAGCAGCAGGTCATCTTCAGTGACGAGTTGTTTGTCTTGGTGGAGATGACCAATGAGATGTTTTTTTGTTTTCTTTTGTTTTGTTTTTTTTTGCCAACATCAAACATCTGGTTTGATGTCATGGTGTGGGTGCAATTTCATACAATACCAGATCACCTTTGGTCTTTATTACAGGCTCTTTAACAGCCCAATGTTATGTTAATGAGGTCCTGGAACCAGTGGTCCACATACCGCTGCCGGTGTGTCTCATACTGTCTCATCTCCAGACCTGTCCCTGATTGAAAATGTGTGGGATGCTATTGGACACTCTATCAACACTCCACCCCTACCACACTATCTGCAGAACTGAGCGAGAACATTCAAGCAGCATGGGATGGATCATCACAGGACACCATTAGGAACCTCTACACCTCCATGCAGAGACGTCTGGCGTGTTGCGTTAAACCCGACGCCGTCCTGAGAGACACCACTTCTGTATGAGTAGATCAATAAATATTGATCAGATCAGACTACAGTTATCATCAGTTATTGATCCTGATCATTTATTGATCTTCCTTCACAATAAAAGTGCAACCCCACACTTCCAACACTTAATGATGAGTGTATTTGCTCACATAATAGGATATATATTGATATTGTGATTTATGCATTTGACTGATTATTTCCAGGACTTTCCACATAAAGAGTGATATATCAGCGCTGTGAAGTGTTTGAGACATGCCTCGTCTCCTTTTAAGGAAAACATAAACCTTTCACACACAGCCAAAGCAGAACTGAAATCCTTCTCTTCCCTCATTTAAAGAGACATGTTGTAAATATTGTCCTGTTGAGAAACCATTGCTTGTCTTCAGTCTCTAACAAAACCTCATCACTGTGTAATGGTAACCAAATAGTTAAGAATAGATATCATTTAAATGCTTTACAGTTATTTACAGCATCCATTAATCTATACAGAGCAACTGTTTGCTGGTTAATTTAATGTTAATAAAATGTTCCTGGACTAAATGTTACTTTCAGCGGAGGATCACCACTGAGGAAGGTCTGTAGTCCAAGACTGGGCCTAAGATCACCACTGAGGATGGTCTGTAGTCCAAGACTGGTCCTAAGATCACCACTGAGGAAGGTCTGTAGTCCAAGACTGGGCCTAAGATCACCACTGAGGAAGGTCTGTAGTCTAAGACTGGGCCTAAGATTCTCAGAATTTTGTAACAACTTACATAAGAAAAATTACAATCTGTGAACAGTAGAGTAAGACCTTCCTTCTAAAGCTGACTCACTGCAGGCCTCTCTGGAAACACAGATGCAATCTGAGATTCTCTTTCAATTTGACATGCAAATTTCACCCATTATAAAGCCACACAAGTGTTTGCGGTCCTTCATAAGTGTTGAGCTATTAAAGAACATTTGCATAATGTTGATAAAACTGTGATTAAAGGATGATTTCCTTTTCCACGTTCACAACAATCCCTTTAAACCAGGCACTTCACACCCTAGATTCTCAAATCCCAGTCTTCTGGTGCTTCAATCTCTAAGGCGTTTAGTCATTTCAGTCTGACTGCTGACGCCCACCTCCCGAGCAGTTCCGCCTGCCTCGTGCTCTCGCCTTCACTTCTGTCTTAATGCACTGAAAATGGAAAAGCTCAAGGGCGGAAGCCATGACAAGCCCTTTGTAGGTGACGGTTCAACACCATCTTGCTGAAACTTCACAAGGCCAACGTAATCACATTCAAACGTTCTTTCAGGAATCACAGCAATGAGGCTGGAGACCTCAGCCAACTAGCAGGAGGTTGTGCCAGGCCCAAGGCATGGCTGTTACCAGCTCAGAGGAAGAGATTATCTTAGTGAAATGCAACTGTCAGGAGAAGCACAGCAAGCGAGAGCTTCTGCTGCTGCTGCAGGGCTTAACCACAACTTCCTGTTCCACTTCAACTGCACAGCAAAGCTTGACGTCTACTCAAAAAAGCTCCCTCGCCCACAGACAGGCTTGAATGGTCTGCAAGTCTTAGAATGTGTCAAGGCCAGGAGAATGTTGTGCATTTGAGGCATGAGGTCTGGAACAGCAGTTCAAAACCATCAAGAGGAACCTTCACATATTTCCAAGAACCATCTCATGTATTAGGAGAAACATGAAAGAACCCCACACAAATGCATGAACACAAGATTTTATCGGGCTACCGAAGTCCAGACCAGAAGTCATCAAACCTGACCTTGAATCCATTTTCCTTTTCTGGACTCTGTAATCCAATATGTGGCCAATCAATTACATTAACTCTTAACCCTTAACTTCCAGGAAAACCAAAATCCAGGATGGGAAACTGGATTCAAGTCCAGATTTGAAGACCTGCACTCTACACTAACATGACACAACAGTCCTGACGGTGGGATAAGACCCACATTGAGACAGGTATCAACAATGCATCCCCAAGCCACCCAAAACCCAACCACACAACCTGACCAACAGATGGACCTTCAGGTGATCTCCTACCTGTGGAAGGTTCTTGTAAGGGTATTCTCTTTCTCTGTGGATGCCCTGCTCTCTGCTTTAGACAGGGAGTGTGCAGGACTTTCAGTGACAACGGTAAGGGTATTCAAATGAGAGAGGAAGGAAGTGACAGCAACCACAGCAAAGCCGAAACAGGAACGTAGATCTCGATGGCTTTATAAGGCAATCTGCTAGTCAGACTCTTATTGCAGGCAAGGTGACGCTTTCAAAATGTCACGGCTTCAAGGCTCTTATTGTGGACCAAGGTTGACGTCTTGAGTAGATCTGATGTATCTGAACTGAGACTGGGATTACATCACAGGTGAACAGGCAACCCAATGACTAGTGTTTGTCAACCCACAACCTCTTGACTTTAGGTGGTAGTGGTTATGCTGACTTGTGGAGGTTCCCGTTGAGCAGGATAATGTTAAAGGACCAGCCTGTTTCAGAGCAATGTTCTTCAGAGCTTTCTGTGAAACCACATATCCATTTTTGGCCTACATTGACATGCCAAATGTCATGCGATATCATGTGTATCTTGTGAAAAGGTTGAACCCTGGCCTGCATGCTCATGGCAAGCAGATGTCAACAATCATTGTGCGAGGCATGATAGTGGGTGCCGGATGGATGGAACGTTCTGTTTCTAACGTTGCACAGGCATTTAACATTCCTCAATCCATAGTGTCACGTGTGTACCTGGAGTACATCATAGAACCAATTCTACAACTTGGGCCCGATGGCGTGGTACCTGCTGGAATATCTCATCATTGTAGGGGGCATGAAGGTCTGCAAACAGTCACCAAGCAGTGAAGCGTAGTGGCCCTGACCAATGACGTGTTTAGGTGGACCAGTGGACCAAACCCATACCAGGAGAATACATGCAACACCAGTATGGAACCACTAGCCTGCATGGTGCCTTATTTACAAATGGGGCCCATGGGCTTCATGACGTAAATGTAACACAAGTATTCACACACACACACACACACACACACACACACACACACACACACACACACACACACACACACACACTAGGGGGCAGTGAGCACACGTGCCCGGAGCAGTGAGCAGCCCTATCCACGGCACCCAGAGACCAGCTGAGGAGTTAAGTGCTTTGCTCAAGGGCACTTCAGTCAAGGACATTTCAGTCAAGCCCTGGCAGATCAGGGAACCTTCCAGACACAAGGCTGGTTCCTTAACCAGCAGGCCACGAAAGTTGCTCCCTATATAGCTCTCTATATAGGGAACAAGGGGTCGATTTGAGACACAGACCTTGGAAACGCGTTAGATACAATATGAAGGGAATCATCTCAAATTGGCAAAATGTGTGAGTTACGGTCGACTTTAGTGTGCTGGCGCGGTTGCTATGGAGAACGGCGCGGTTGCTATGGAGAACGGCGCGGTTGCTATGGGTACAGGACTCTATGTCGAGGCTGGATAATCAGTTGGCAGTAAGTTTCTGCTGATCTTCTTCTGATAAATTCACCATTTGTTACAGAACGTCTCCATAAAAAGACCTTACAGGTTTGGTTCTGGAGAAGAACAAGGAGGTGTTTCCAATAAAGTGGCCAGGTGAGTGTTTCTAATAAAGTGGCCAGGTGAGTGTTTCTACTAAAGTGGCCAGGTGAGTGGTTTCTTATTCAGACTGTATTTGTGTGTTTTCTGTGTGTGAGAAGACAACCAATGGTCATCTGAGGACGTTTCTCACCTGTTTGGGCTGTGATGGCATCTGAGCAGGTCCAGCTCCTGCGGCGACCCCTCCCCTCAAAAAAACTCCAACCCATTCTCAAACCACTGCTGAAGACTGATGTCCTGGGTGAGTGATGATGGGTGGGACCAGTGCAGAGACAATAAAAAGACACCACGAGTAAAATTGAACTGGGATATTTTATATTTTTAAATATATTTAAATTATATTTGATGACTGAGTCGCATGTAGACGTTCCAGAATTCACTCCTATATCATTTTTAATCTCCTCTTGGTGGTATAACAGTGTATCTCTGTAAAACATGGTGGCGGTAGTTTCACACACTGTTATTTTACCTACGTCTGGTACAGTTAACTGCACCTATGGGACGGAGGTGAACTGTTCCTAAATGGCAATGAAAGCCAGCAGTTAGAAGTCTCTCCTGCTTCTTGTAGGTGCAGCGGTGGAGCCCATCCCTCATAAATTCCACAGCAGCACGAATGGAAGTGGGTGGAGTAGCCTTGGCTGTCCATTGGATGACCAAGAGTGGGCCCATACCGCTCCTACCCCTCACTCCTTCCTATCCCCAATACCCCCTGCCATTCCCCCCACAATCACCAACGCTTTACCTTTTCGCCCTCTGAGAATGGTTTGCCAATCACGCCTTCTCGACCTGCTGAGTGACCATCCCCGCTACGTCCGGCCTCCGCCCTGCTTCAGACTTAATGACTTCCAAGAATCTACCCAATCAGTGCTCACTTTGACCCACCCTGAGAAATTGCTGAATGCAGTGATCCATTCCCAGTGCAACTATAGGAAGCTAGTGGATCTGTTCCTGTCAGAGCTGCGCAGCGGGCATCAGAGCCAGGTGTCCAAACAGACCATCAGCTGGGATGAGCTGCCGCAGGTCAAGCGCAGGATCCCTCAGATCATTTGCGGTAATTCAGAGCCCAAAAACAACACAACCGTCTTATTCAATGTTTCTTGTAAAATCAAGGGTTTTAAAAAGATTATCCTGCTTTTGTTGGAGTTACTGTCTCTACTGTCCAGGGAAAACACATCCCCAACTGTGTGTGTGTGTGTGTGTGTGTGTGTGTGTGTGTGTGTGTGTGTGTTTAGAGCTGGTTGCGCAGGTACGAATGGAGCTGCAGGCACGTATGGAGGCACGTATGGAGTGTGTATTGCATTCTGCTCATGAACAACTCTTCCCGGCCAAGCAAACCTCAGAGGAGCTGTGGACACAAGAAAAAACACAAGCTGAACACACACACCAGGACCTGTACCCTGGCAAGGCATACACACATACTGTCTCTATCGTTCAGTGTGATGCTCTATAGTTCAGTGTGATACTCTATCATTCAGTGTGATACTCTATCGTTCAGTGTGATGCTCTATAGTTCAGTGTGATACTCTATCGTTCAGTGTGATACTCTATAGTTCAGTGTGATGCTCTATAGTTCAGTGTGATACTCTATAGTTCAGTGTGATACTCTATCATTCAGTGTGATACTCTATAGTTCAGTGTGATGCTCTATAGTTCAGTGTGATACTCTATAGTTCAGTGTGATACTCTATCGTTCAGTGTGATGCTCTATAGTCCAGTGTGATACTCTATCATTCAGTGTGATACTCTATAGTTCAGTGTGATGCTCTATCGTTCGGTGTGATGCTCTCTCTATAGTTCAGTGTGATACTCTATAGTTCAGTGTGATACTCTATCGTTCAGTGTGGTACTCTATAGTTCAGTGTGATGCTCTATCGTTCGGTGTGATGCTCTCTCTATAGTTCAGTGTGATACTCTATAGTTCAGTGTGATACTCTATCGTTCAGTGTGGTACTCTATCGTTCAGTGTGATGCTCTATCGTTCGGTGTGATGCTCTCTCTATAGTTCAGTGTGATACTCTATCGTTCAGTGTGGTGCTCTATCGTTCAGTGTGATGCTCTCTCTATAGTTCAGTGTGATACTCTATCGTTCAGTGTGATGCTCTATCGTTCAATGTGATGCTCTATCGTTCGATGTGATGCTCTCTATAGTTCAGTGTGATGCTCTCTCTATCGTTCAGTGTGATGCTCTATTGTTCAGTATGATGCTCTATCGTTCGGTGTGATGCTCTCTATAGTTCAGTGTGATGCTCTATCGTTCGGTATGATGCTCTATAGTTCAGTGTGATGCTGTCTATCGTTCAGTGTGATTCTCCATTGTTCAGTGTGATACTCCATTGTGATGCTCTCTCTACAGTGTGATGTGGTCTCTGTCAGTGTGAATTAACTGGGGAAGAATCCTAAAACAATACAATCATCTAACCTTCCTCTTATCTTTTCCCGTTCCTCACTTTCAGTGAATGAGATATTGAGCTCTTTCCCAGTTAAACACTTCCAGGGTTTCTGCAGATCATCTTCACCCTTCAAGCCTGCAGTGGAGTGTGTGATGATCACTCTCACTGAGCTTGCTATACTCGAGTGTCTCACACAGCATGGCACAGCCCTCAACCTCAAGGTGTGTGTATGTGTGAGTGGTGGTAATATATGCACCATCATCGCATGTGTGTTTGGATTAAATCCAGAATAAAGTGTAGAAGTAGGGGTCTGTTCGTGTGTGTGTGTGTGTGTGTGTGTGTGTGTGTGTGTGTGTGTGTGTGTGTGAAATACTTGTTGTAATAAAGGACTCTTTTCTTTGGCTGTATTTCTGTTTATGAAAGGAGAAGAGATAGATAGAGGAAGCGAGGCACTTCTGCCTACTCTTCTTTCACTTCACTCACACTCGAATGTGTGTGTGTGTGTGTCTTTATTGCTCAGTTCTGAGGAGCAATTGTGTGTGTTGAATTGTCCATTATTGGTGTGCTTCTGCAGGCCCACTTCATCACCAGGCTGCCGGAACTTTCTGCCCCGCGTCAAAATCTTCTGTACCTCAATCTGTCCTTCAACGACTTCACTGCGTTCCCAGTGGAGGTGAGCTTTTGTGTGATTGGCCCTTAAGCTCACTTTGTGAAGGACCTGCTACAGGATCCTTCATAGTCTATATGAATTAATAAAAATGAATGAACTGTAATGAACAGTAGACTAGACAAAGTGGGTGTAAACAAGGTAAATAAGGACTAAACCCAGTCTGAGCAGTAAAACAAGCCTGACTGTGTAATTACTAGTATATACCTGTCAGTCAAAACCAAGTAATGGCCTACTGGTCAGAATGTTTTCATATAGGTTATGTAGAAATTAATTAAAGCTGGTTTTGATGAATAAATGTTTGAAAATGGGCTTAGGACATTTTCTATGTAAAGCATAAACTGTTAACCTAAGCTGAGTCTGGCCTGAGTGTCCATCTCCTTCTGTCTCAGGTGTGTGAGCTGGCCCAACTGGAGGTGCTGAAGCTGAGAGATAACCCAATAGAGGAGATCCCAGCTGAGATAGAGAAGCTCCTCAACCTAAAGACCCTGATCATCTCCTTCTGCAAAATCAGAGCGGTGCCCTCCCAGTAAGACCACACACACACACACACACACACACACACACACACACACACACACACACAAATACACTCATTTATTCCAGTACAGCATCTTTCTCTGTAACCTCACTCATCATGGGTCCATTTCTGACTACAGGACCGCTACTGTCCAGACATTATCAATATAACTGAGAAGGTGGACCGTTGGTGGTGTTCATGGTAGCAGCCAAGCTCTGTTGGCAGAAAGTGACCACTGACTAGAAGGTGTGTTTCTACTAAGGTGTCCAGTTAAGTGTGTAATTGTTGTGTGTGTTTGTAGGTTGTACAGCCTGGTGTCTCTGCAGCACCTAGATGTGTCGCACAACCTCATCAGTTCTCTCTCCAGCGAGATCAAGGACCTCAGGTAGGAAAAGAGAGGACAGACCTACAAACAGAGGGACAAACAGAGGGCTGTGTTCAGATCGCCAGACTCAGATCAGATTTTTTTGGCTTTCTGCTGGGGTGAGGAAAGAAGCAGGAAGAATGGAGAGAATGAGCAGTAAATTGTGTGTGTGTGTGTGTGTGTAGATTGCTGCAGTATCTGAATGTAGAGGGGAATCAGTTGGAGGGTCTGCCAGGTGGGATCCTGTCTGTATCTCTATGTGAGCTCAGGCTGAGTGGGAACTATACACACCCACTGCTGTTGACCCTAAACAGCACAAACTCACCACTGTCCCTCACACACACTGCAGCACGAACATTGGCCCTCACACACCCTCAGGAACGCTACTCCAGCCTGCCCCCTGCAGCCCAGCTTGCCCTCAGCAGGTAACACCCATACTCACACACACTTTTTTTAACTGAAAGGTAGGACTATCATGATAACTAATCGGTTTGGATGATATATTGTCCCACAAATAATTGCAATAAACATTTAAGAACATTTTATGTCACTGATATAGTGATAATATGATAGTGGTAATGCAGTTACACCATTTAAAGGGCAGTGAGCCTGACATTACGAATATTCAGACACTGGTATTGGAATATCAGTAGATAAAGCATTAGTATTTTTAATAAACAATTAACAGCAATGCTTCAGAATCTAGTAAGAAGTGTTCCCTGGACAGAAGAACCAGTTACAAAAGCTGGATAAACACTTTTTAATACCCTTGATTTCAGAATCATGATTGTGGACAGTCCCAATACTTTTGTCCATATAGTGTACTTACACATATATAATACATATGGGACATTACAAGTTACAAATCCATATTTTAGCTAAATTCACAAATTTCTTACTGGCGCGACGGTATTTAATGAAATACTGCTGGTAAAATCGCATTAATAAATCAGTCAGAAACTGTGTGTGTGTGTGTGTGTGTGTGTGTGTGTGTGTGTGTGTGTGTGTGATCTGTCTTTCAGGGTGCGTGTGTGTGAGTGCTGTGGTGGTCCCCTGTTTGGCCCGGGGCTGAAGCTGATCCACCCCGTTCAGGGCCTCTTTGGCCTCAGCAGCGTTCCCATCCTCTTCCTGTCCTGCTCCGCCTGCTGCTACTCCAGCTACAGGAACCAAACACACCTCCTCACACAGACTCTTCACACACGATAGACAACAATCAGCAGTGCTTTGGTGTTTGTAGTGTTTATTGTTTAGTGTTGATCTTTTTTAATAAACAGTATAATTCACCTACACACACATTCTCTGGAGCTCCATAAGATACTTGTGGGATGAGCTGGAGTAGAAGAACTAAGCTTCCAACATCATTGATGCTCTTGTGTTGTTGAATGCAATTAAATCCTCCATAAATGTACAACTGTCACCATTCTGTAAACCTTTTTTACCTCTGCATAAATTAAATAGCCTAAATGTATGTTTATCTTGCCTTTATAAGAAAAAAAAATAAACTACAATTTAAAAACCCCCATGAAAGTAAATATAAAATGTCAATATGACTTAAAATAAACTAGTAAACAAACAAAATCCACTGCAAATAAATACAGCATGGTCCTGTTACTTAACATAAATAAATGAGTATTTTTTATTATAAGTTCAGTATTAATTATGTGGCTTTTTCACTTATTTAGCCAAACTTCAAAAGTGCATTTATACATTATATTCTTCTGTGTGTTTCTGAACTTTATAGCATGTATAATTTTAACTGTTGGTTTAATTTGTTTACTTATCCATTCATTTCTTTCTGTAATTCATCCTTGATATGATAAAGATGAGACTTACTAATTTATGTTTTGATATACATCATTTCTTTCTTTCCTCTTTAATTCATTTATTTAATTTTTGTATTGGCCAGCTTAATCAGTTAATTCCAGGTAACCTAAAAACTGATGGAAATCACGTTTTCTGATTGGACGAGTTTAGTTCTCGAGTTCCCCCATTAGTGTTGCCGCACCTGTGCTTCTTTAATAAGCTGAAATACCTGAAGCTCTGTCCACATCCTGAGCACAGGTGCGGCCTCTCTCTGGTGTGAATGCGCTGATGTTTCTTGAGGTTACTTTTCCCCATAAAACTCTTCCCACACTCCGAGCAGTGGAATGGCTTCTCACCAGTATGGATGCGCTGGTGCTCCTGCTGATGAGACAGCTGAAAGAAGCTCTTCCCACACTCCGGGCAGCAGTAGGGCTTCTCTCCTGTGTGAGCGCGCTGGTGTGTCCTGAGGCTGTCCTTCTCTCCGAAACTCTTCCCGCACTCCGAGCACTGATGTGGCTTCTCTCCGGTGTGGATGTGCTGGTGTCTCTTAAGACTCCTGTTCTGAGCAAAACTCATCCCACACTCAGAGCAGTGGTACAGTTTCTCCCCCGTGTGAACGCGCTGGTGCTGCTGGAGGTTACTCTGTTGGGTAAAACTCTTCCCACAGTCTGGGCAGTAATATGGCTTCTCTCCTGTATGAATAAGCTGGTGTCTTAGGATTCCACCCAGCTGAGCAAAACCCTTCCCACACTGGGAGCAGCGGTATGGCTTCTCCCCTGTGTGAACACGCAGGTGTATTTCCAGCTTGCTCTGCCGAGAAAAGCCTTTCCCACACTGTGGGCACTGGTGGCCTGGCTCCTTCTCTGTCTGGCTGGGAGGCATGGTTGTACCTCTGAATAACAGAGCTTGTCTGGCTTTCAGCAGACTGGTGTAGTCCTTATGGGGTCTCCTGATGTGATTGTGGAAGTTACGATGAGAAGGAAAGGAAATATAAAAACATTATTATATACAGTACAATGAAAGGACCTCTGTGATTATTATAATTAAAAATAATAATAATACAATTAGAAACAAATTGAAACATACCAAACAAAATGAAACACTTGGCCAAAGACCGACTATCAAAGACGTTTTTTTCACAAGTTTATTCATTTTTAAACTTTTTTTACCACTGCATAAATTAAATTTGAATCTAACATTTCAGCAGACAGCAAAAAATACAATATGACAATTTAAATAACAAAAAAAGAAAGAAAAAAGAACAGAGCATTTCAGACCAAACCCGCTCTGAATCACTTCACCCAGAGGCACCCAGTATCGGCGGTCCAATTCCTTGGGCATAATGCACAATTCCTCTCTCTCCCTTAGCCAATCAATTTCAGAAAATTCAAAGGAATTCCCAGTTTACTCTTTGGCTAAGGGAAGAAGAGGAATTATGAATTATTGGGGATTTGTTTGGACTGGCCAATCATGTTTATTTTTTCATTTAAACTGTGTACCTACAGAGGAAATGCAGGACAGATGTTATATCAGTATAAAAACAGTCTTTTGTATGTTGTAATGTTCAGACATGATCATTAAAATAAATCCCAATAAATCAATAAGGGCATCTTAATGTAATCATATAAATTCTATATAAACCATTCCATGTCTGCATTTTCTGGACTAAAACATATCCAGGATGTCAGAATTAGGAGCAGACAAGCCCAGGAGCTACCCATCACAGACACTACTCACCCTGCTCTGGAGGTCTGGAAGAAGGTTTGTCCTGTCAGGGTTCCTCCTCATCATCAAACATCTCCTCTACAGTTATTTGTTCAAGGCTCAGTGAGACCATAACCAGTGTAGACAGGAGGCCCTGTGTCTCTCCCTCCACCAACACAATGGAAAGGGTGGGAAAACAGAGGAGCTGGGTCTTCTGTAGTTGGAGAACCACAGCAGCACCACCACCTGGCCTGGAGCGGCAGCCTGCACTACAGACAGGCATATACCATCTACAGGATATTTCTATGCGATATACTTTATAAACCCACTGTTAAACTATGTTAAAGATTATATTTGAAAACTGGGGTTGAATCTAAACGGTCATGATCATAAAAATGATCAGAGAATCCCACCAATTGCATACTATTTTCAGATTAAAAAACACTAATAACATACTAATGCACAGAACACTGAATTTGGTTGAAATAGTACAAACTGTCTCCTTAAAATCTGGATTGCCAATCCCTGGCTTACCCTATGTGTTGCACCATTTAAGGTGGAACAGAAGGACCAGGTGAAATTTTCAATTTTATCAGTGAGTTGAAATAAAAATAAAACAAAATTGTGGATAATTGCCATTGAACAAATTACAAACACTTACATTAATATTAAATAATCATTTTATTTCCAATTTCTAATCAAAAAGTACATAATACTTCAAATATAAATATATATAATTAACAGTCTCACTCATTCAGACCATGTGTGTTAGTGCACTTGTGTGTATTCAGATTACTCGAATGCCTAAAGTTCTTCCAACACCCTGGGCAGAAGTATGGTTTCTCTCCCGTGTGAAGGCGCTGGTGCTGCTGGAGGTGAACCAGCTGAGTGAAGCTCTTCCTGCACTCTGGGCAGTTATAAGGCTTCTCTCCTGTGTGAATGCGCTGATGTATGCGGAGATTTCCTCTGTCCCTAAAACTCTTCCCACACTCCGGGCAGGTGAAGGGATTTTCCCCAGTGTGTGTGAACAGGTGCCGCTGGAGGTGGATCTGCTGAGTGAAGTTCATGCTGCAGAGCGAGCAGTGAAACTGTCTCTCTCCACGGTGGATGAGCAGGTGTCTCTGGAGGTGAGTGAGTTGAGTGAACTGCTTCCCACACTCCGAGCAGTGGTATGGCTTCTCTCCAGTGTGAATGCGCTTGTGTGTTCTGAGGTTGCTCCCATCACTGAAAGTCTTTCCGCACTCTCTGCAGCGATGCAGCTTCTCTCCGGTGTGAACGCGCCGATGCAGCTGGAGGTGAGTTTGTCGCGTGAAGCTCTTCCCACAGTCTGGACAGTGGTGGATCCTCTCACCTGTCTTGGTCTGTGCTGGTCGGTGAGAAGAGTTTGTGAGGGGAACGCCTGGTGACATCTCTTGAGCACCACAGCTTCTTGTGGACTCCATGTTCTCATGATTACTCTATTACCTGAGTTCAGTGGTGCAGCCTACTCCTCAAAAAAGGGCATGTTTCTTTAGTGGGAGGTAGGTGTACAGGAAAGCCCACGCAAAGAGTTGAGCATGATACGTTGATGCATGACACAGCAGTTCTGCAGAAGGACATCATTCATAAAAAATTTCAAAAAATTCATAAAAATTCATAAAAAAAATACATATATTGTAATCATATAATTCATAACAGGTAAACAGTAAAACACTAATATTAGAATAAAGACAAATAACATTCCAACAGAAAGTGGTGGGTTTTATTATTATTATTATTGTTATTATTTATATACAGAACTGTCTACAGGGCTTTTATTAGGTATGGTTCTGTTGTATATACGGTACGGTCTACAGGACTTTTATTATGTACGGTTATGTTGTATATACTGTACAGTCTACAGGACTTTTATTATGTACGGTTATGTTGTATATACGGTACGGGCTACAGGACTTTTATTATGTATGGTTATGTTGTTTATGTGTGAACTGGTGCCGCTGATTTCGGAACCGGTCGCGTTTGAAAGTAGACTAACCCGACTCGGCGGTGACCCGAGCAGACAGACGCCGGACTCACCCGGCGGAGCGGCTCCGTTACTCCTCCGTCTCCGTCTTTAATGTTTACAGTGAAGCTCTGCGCTCTGCACCCCTCACGCACAGCCGCTGCTGCGCATGCGCGCTGAGTCAAAACGAATCAGTCCATTGATGCACCTCAAACATTATACTGTGACAAATCAAGAACTTCTTTTGTAGTGTGTGTGAGAGAGAGAGAGAGAGAGTGTGTGTGTGTGTGTGTGTGTGTCTGTGTGTCCCTCTTTGACAGACCCAAAGTTCCGGGTTTTGGTAGCCAATTGCAGCGCGAGGTGAGCTTCTATCAGCCAATCCGAGCACAGGAGGCGGGGTTTGTCTGCAGGTTAGTGGCTCGGCTAAAAACAGTGCAGTGTTGTTGGTGTGCTCTCTGACACTATCACGCTCACACACACACACACACACACACAGCAGCTGTGCGAGAGGGTCGTGCTGAAGATGAGCTCCTCTGTTGGGGTGAGTTTGCAGATTAAAGCCTTTTTTCAGCCTTAAAGCATCAAAACCAGTCACTGTGCGAATGTGTGACTGATGAAACACAATAAACTATATAATATAATATCATGTAATATGAGAATATAATATACAGAAAAGGATAAAGATCAAAGTGCCGCTGTGTCTCCGTTCCACCTTAAACGCCACCGCAGGCAGCGCAGTGAGCGGGCGCGCCGCCTGCAAAGGGAATGGAACCGCGGCCCCATTTAAGGTGGAACGTTCCAACAAGCAGGTGATGAATGTCAGTTTAAGACCATTATAAGAGAACCATTTATTAGTCCCACATTCAGTGTTACAGCAGCAGAGCGACAGCGAGACACCCCTACAATAAATACAAATACAGTACCAATAAGCAATAAGCGATAAGTACCGATTACAATAAGCGTACAAAATAAAAGTCCTATAGACTGTACAGTATTTACAATATAACCATTATACATAATAAAAGTCAATATAAACATTATAAACACAATATAAACATACATAATAAAAGCCACATTAACAGTACAGCACATGAGTGAGAAGAGAACCAAAATACACTTTACATACACAAAGAATATTGTGAGGTTATACCTGGGACGTTTAGACATAAGAAATCAACCTAACACAGTCTGTCCTACTGTAGTTCAGGTTGCTCATATGAATTTTTTTATACTAATATTTATATGCTAATATATGCCTGTATATACAAACGGTTTCCACTTTATAAATCATGTGTTTGATTTGTCGGCTGATTTAATACGTCATTGATATTTGTCTTGTGATCAGACAGCAAGTTTCATGATACACAATGTTGTAATATGCATATAGACAAAATGCACTAATAGCAGCAGCTTTTAAAAACTGTTGTCCACATACGCTACCATACTCTCACACTGGAGTACATAATCTGTACTCAAAGTCTGATGCACTGCATCCAGTTAAGCAACAGTAATTACACTCTTTAATGAAACCTGCAGTGGGTCAGTGTTATTTAAGCTCTTTACTATTTCTTTCACTGTATTTGCGTTTAATGGGACATATACATATACATTTTATTGCTGTCAGGATACTGCTTCATGTGGTGGAGAGACCCCCAGCTCTGTTATGCTCCACAGTATCTGCATAAAAGAGGAGGAACCTACAGATGAAGACTACCTGTGTAAGAAGACATAAACAGATAATATACATTTCATTGTAATTATGTTATTATTTACTTGAAAGGGTCTTTTTCTCTGGTAAAGGTCTTGTCTCAGTCCAGTTTCATGTCGAAATGTGTTGACTGTGTGCATATTTACTGTTCTCGTATTTACATTTTCTCTTCCAGACTGTGAGGAGTGCAGATCTTTTTTCACAGGTGAGTGTGAGGTTCATGGCCCAGCTGTCTTCATCCCAGACACCCCTGTTCCCATGGGGGTCGCTGATCGAGCCAAGCAGACCCTCCCTCCTGGTCTGAAGGTTCAGAAGTCCAGTATTTCTGGTCTGGGAGTGTTTAACCAGGGGGAGACTATTCCTGTGGGTGCTCACTTTGGGCCATACCAGGGAGACCTGACTGAAAGGGAGGATGCTGTGAAAAGCAGCTACTCTTGGGTGGTGAGTTTTTGTGGTGATGGTTTGAACATATATCTGTATGTATGTCTGTATATATGTGTATGTATATGATTAGTTTCCATGTACAGACTGTATGAAACCAATAAGAACAGTTCCAGTAAAGGTGGAGTGGAAATCAGAGTTAATGAGACTGATTTAGTCAATTACTTATTCGTTTATTTCAGATATATAACAACAGACATCACAAGGAATATATAAATGCAGACAGAGAGACCCACGCTAACTGGATGAGGTGAGGAAAACAGCACTGAAGCCTGCAGCTCGTTGGCTTCTAATGTTCGTTCTAATGTGACAAACCCTCGTCACTAATTAGTCTCTCTTCACGTACTCCTTACGTTTTCTCTCTCAGGTATGTGAATTGTGCTCGGAATGGCGAAGAGCAGAATCTGGTGGCGTTTCAGCATCGAGGGAGGATTCTGTACCGTTGCTGCCAAGTGATCAGACCAGGACAGGAGCTCCTGGTGTGGTACGCAGAGGAGTACGCCAGGAATCATGACCTCACATTTGACAAGCTCTGGAACAGAGAATGTTCAGTAAAAGGTCTTGTGGTGTCTGTTTTATTGTGTTTGACTTTTAGTTGAACCGCCCTGTCGATGCTTGTATCGTCTTCCGTAGAATGTAACAGGTAGCAGCATGTAACATGTAAAATGCAGATCTGAGGTTCTCGATTTAAAGAAAGTGTTACCAGCACTGAGCACTTTATTCTTAATTATGTTGAAACTCCTGGTGAATTTTAAATATTTTTGTTTTTCTTCTGCAGAAATGAACAGTGCTCTGCAGCAGGTCTTCTCCTGCTCTGTGTGTTCGCTTTCCTACACAGCTCAAATTTACCTCCACAAACACATCAGGAGATGCCACCATGAGCACTACGTCAGACTGCTCAAGACTGGAGAGATAAAATACGAAACCCTGGCACCCCGGAGAAGCTCAGGCTCTCTGCAGATGTCACCGGTTTCCCTTCACCCACACAGACGAACGCAGAACATCACACACAAGGAGAGGACTCACTACTGCTCCGAGTGTGGGAAGAACTTTCCTCACCAGACTAACCTCCGGAAACACCAGCGCATTCACACAGGAGAGATGCCATACCACTGCTCCGAGTGTGGTAAGAGTTTCGGTGACGCAGGTAGCCTCAGACTACACCTGCGTACTCACACGGGAGAGAAGCCGTACCACTGCTCAGAGTGTGGCAAGAGCTTCTGTGACGCAGCTAGCCTCAAACGACACCTGCGCACTCACACGGGAGAGAAGCCGTACCACTGCTCCGATTGCGGCAAGAGTTTCACTCAGGCGAGCAACTTTCAAAGACACAAGCGCGTTCACACCGGAGAGAAGCCGTTCGACTGTGGGGAATGTGGGATGAGCTTCACCCAGCCAAGCAGCCTCAAAACACACCGTCGCCTTCACATCGGAGAGAAGCCTTATCGCTGCTCTGAGTGCGGGAACAGTTTCAATCGGCAGAGTCACCTCCAACTGCATTACCGCATCCACACAGGACTGAAACCGTATCCCTGCTCTGAATGCGGGAAGAGCTTCATCCATCAAAGTAATCTCCAACGACACCAGCGAATTCATACTGGAGAGAAACCGTATCCCTGCACGGAGTGCGGGAAGAACTTCATCACACAGACTCACCTCCAACTCCACCAGCGCGTTCATACCGGAGAGAAGCCATACCACTGCTCTGAGTGCGGGAAGAACTTCACTTTACTGAGCATTCTCCAACTCCACCAGCGTGTCCACACCGGAGAAAAACCTTTCGTCTGCTCCGAATGCGGGAAGAGCTTCACCACGCGCAGCAGTCTCCTACGACACCAGAACGTTCACACCGAAGAGAGAACCTATCCCTGCCCAGATTGTGGGAAAAGTTTCACTCAGCAGATTAGTCTACAAAGACACCAGCGCATTCACACTGGAGAGAAACCGTATCACTGCTCCCAATGTGGGCGGAGCTTCCGACACGCCAACACTTTAAAGACACACAGATGTGACAATGGAAATGAAACGTGATGCTGCAAGAGTGAGAGAGTTAGTGACAAGCCAATTGTTTGAGGTGCTTTTGAATCTAAAAAAATAACAACAAACAAACAAGTTTTGGAACCTGTATATTTACAGTCGTATGAACAGATTTGTGGTCAGATTTTATTTAGTATAATAGCAGGGGTATTTAATTCAATTCAACAAGGTTCTGTTAGTCCTGAAGGCAAATTTGTTAATTATTGTAAGAAAAAAAATGTGTTGTGTGATTTGAATGTCTTATGAATTCATCATGCTTTCAAACTCTGAATCTTCTTCTGATTAGATGAACTCTGTGTGAAGATACTGGTTATAATGAGTGAATTTTTAGACATGGAGGTTTTACTGTACTTTACTTAAAGTGACCAAACCTACTGACCTGCTCCAACAGAGAAGCAGAAAGCTTACGAAGTGAATAGTGACAATGAGAGCAAGAAGAAATAAGTAAACAATAATAAAAATAAATATGAAGATGTTATTATTTATTGCTTTGAGACAAATCAATAATCTGCTCTGGACCTTTGATTTCTGTCTCCTGCTACTGGTTCTGGTTCTGCCACTAAAAACCCCTGACCCTAGAACTTTGTTCCACTAAAATCCTTCCTACTAAGACTCTTCTCACTACAAAACCTCCTTCTGAGACTCCTCCCATGAAATAACCTTCCTAGTAAGGCTTCACCCACTAAACCCTTTCCTACTGTGACTCCTCCCACTATAAACCACTCCCAAGATTCCTCCCTCTTAAACCCTTCTGAACACTTTCCACTAAAACTCCTCCCACTAAGACTCCTCCCACTAAAAATCCCTCCCACCATGGAAGTGCTATTATATTGCTTATATATATATATATATATATATATATATATATATATATATATATATATATACACACACACACACACACACACATACACACACATTTCTGACACCACGATTGCTATCCTGAAGTCACTCCAGATCAGTAGGGGGTGGTAATGCAGTTGTCCAACAGAAGAAGAGGTTCTGAGGGTGGGGTATCTGCAGAGCTGTGGATGTTTGTTGAGGGTGGTTATGATGGAGAATTTCTCGGAAGGGAAATGATTCCTATCTGGGTCTACAGACAAACTTCTCTGAGTTGAAGAGAAGCTGAGATCAGAGAGTGAGAGCTTTCACACAGCTGAAAGTGAAAGTGAATTTTCTGACTGGAAGGATCTACAGGGAAATAATGGCTTCCACATCTTTCTCAGAGGAGGATCTCTCCTGTCCTGTGTGCTGTGACATCTACAAGGATCCTGTTCTTCTGCTCTGTAGCCATAGTGTGTGTAAAGAGTGTCTGCAGAGGTTCTGGGAGGCCAAAGTGTCCAGAGAATGTCCAGTTTGTAGGAGAAGATCTTCAATGGAGCCTCCCATTAACCTGGCTTTAAAGAACCTGTGTGAGACCTACTTACAGGAGAGAAGTCAGAGAGCTCCAGCAGGGTCTGAAACACTGTGCAGTCTGCACAGTGAGAAACTCAGACTCTTCTGTCTGGAGGATCAACAGCCCGTGTGTGTGGTGTGTCGTGATTCTAAAATACACACCAACCACAGTTTTCTGCCTCTTCAGGAAGCAGTTCTGGACTGCAAGGTGGGATGATCAGTTTCTGCATAAATTCATTAAAGAGTAATTACCTCCTGATTGATTGATTCCATCCTAAGACCTGTTTTTTTTTTGTTTTGTTTTGGTCTGTAAGAATAAAGTGTTTCAGCTCTGCTTAAATTTTAATCATCTTTCCAAACTGCTCTGCCTCAACAGCGCCCCCCAGGTTCAACGCTGCTATAGGTGGGAATGACGCGTCACATTATGCAGTTCAGTCAAGTGCTACTTGAGAGAGGTTGTCCCTGTCCCCACCAGTATCCAGCAAATTGTCCCCACCCATAAATTGTACCCCTCCATTAACTGACATCCGCCACCATACCTCCCCACCCCCCATTCTCAACGTGAGCGAGGTTGTCCATGTCCCCTCCGATGTTAAGAGCATTTGAGTATGAATCTAGAGTGAGTCTTATTTGTTAATTGATGAGTTGTTTTGTAGTAAAACCAAAGTAAAGATATTCTCCATTTTCTCTGGTAGCAAACAGCTTATTGCTCGGCCCCACCACTAAACCCAGCTCCACCACCTCACTGCAGTTCCCCTCCCACTTAGCACCTCCCATGTTGGGGCATCTAAACTTGGGGTTACATGAAAATAGTGGGGCCAGTTACTCTTTAGATTCCAAACTGATAATTAAAGCAGCCTGTAGTTTGGTAAATTAATTTCCATTTTCCAAGTGAAATTCAATAACAGCAGGATTTTTATCTGCATGATTGTTCTTCTCAGGAGGAGCTTGGAACTGCTCTGGAGCCCCTAAAGGAGAAACTGGAGACCTTTAAAGAGTGTAAACTGATCTGGGATCAGACTGCAGAACATATAAAGGTTAGAGTGAGGAAATCTCAAGATCATGATTCTGAAACAACATCCTTACATAAACATATTTCATTTGATCGACTGCTTCCTTCCAGACTCAGGCCCGACACTCAGAGAAGCAGATTAAGGAGGACTTTGAGAAGCTTCACCAGTTTCTACGGGATGAAGAGGCAGCTCGGATCGCTGCGCTGAGGGAGGAAGAGGAGCAGAAGAGTCAGATGATGAAGGAGAAGATTGATAAAATGAGCAGAGAGATTTCAGCACTTTCAGACACAATCAGAGCCGTAGAAAAGGAGATGGGCGCTGAAGATGTTTCATTCCTACAAGTGAGGAACATTCAGTCAGGTTGAACTGAATCAGTTTCACTTGCAGGGCTTCAGAAAGTCAGGATTGAGGAAGGTCAGATAGAGGCACTGTTGATTTCAGAGTGTGTTTCTAACACCACAATCCCAGTGTATGAAAATGGTGATATGGAGGATTACGGTTAGGAGAGCAAGCACTGAAACATCTGAGCACATCAGTCCACAAGCTGAACTAGAGTAATGAAATAATCTCTGATATTCCCGCTGTGGGAAAGTGACGTTTACACTGATGAATTATTCATCAATATTCCCCTGATTGTTTTACAGAACTTCAAGACCACAGTTGAAAGGTGAGTGCTGTACCTCTCCCTCTCTCTCTCTCTCTCTCTCTCTCTCTCTCTCTCGCTCTCGCTCTCGCTCTCTGTGTTCTGTGGTTCTGAACCCAAAGCTACAGCAGTGATGTGAGTTGTGAATGTTCTTCCAGAACACAGTGCACACTGCAGGATCCAGAGAGGCTTTCAGGAGCTCTGCTAAATGTGGGGAAACATCTGGCCAACCTGAAGTTCACAGTCTGGAAGAAGATGCAGGACATTGTTCAGTTTAGTGAGTCTCACTTTCTGTTTCTCTACCACAACACACACACACACACACACACACACACACACACACACACACACACACACACACACCACTGATATATTAGTGCATCTCAAAAAATGTGAATACTGAACCGCAAGTGTCTGCAAGTGTGCTACCGTGTTGTTGTCGGTCACTACCATGAACTTCACTTCAGTGAGGAACTTCTGGCCCATGTTAATTCCAATTTGAAAGAGCTATAATTGGCATACTTCTCTCATTAGGATGGACATTGTGACACACACACAGATATTTAATCAGTTTATTATGTGATTATTATTATTATTATGAAATGTTTGTGTTTCTGTTTTTATGAGATGTTTGTCTTTTATCTTCAGCTCCTGTAACTATGGACCCCAACACTGCTGATCCTAAACTCATCCTGTCTGATGATCTGACCAGTGTGAGGTTCACCAATGAGAAGCAGCAGCTTCCTGATAATCCAGAGAGAGTTGATGTGTCTTTATGTGTTTTGAGTTCTGAGGGCTTTGACTCAGGAACACACTGCTGGGATGTTGAAGTTGGAGACAGTAAAGACTGGTCACTGGGTGTGATGACAGAATCAGCTCAGAGGAAGGGAAATATGAACTCCAGGAGTGGACTCTGGAGTGTGGGATACATTAATGGTACATATGGATTTTGTTCTACGCCACAGCCGTTCTCTCGCTTCTCGGTGTCACGGAAAGTGCAGAGGGTCAGAGTTCAGCTGGACTGGGTCAGAGGAAAACTCTCATTCTCTGATCGTCTCACCAACACACACTTGCACACCATTACACACAAGTTCACTGAGAGAGTGTTACCATTCTTTAGTCTTAACGGTTCTCTGCAGGTTCTACCAGTTCAGGTCTCTGTGAGTGTGAAATAGTGCAGTTAGAGAGTGAAAAACTGCAGATTGTCAGTCCAGAATGTTTAACTGTGTTTCACATAAACGCTAGTAAATCCGTCAAACACAACACTGGTTTGATTAAACGGGGAGATTTTAATGATGACAACAATGGGCCTCAATCATGTGTTTTAGTGAATGTATGTTAATGAATACCAATAATTGGTGTACATGTGCACTTTATTACAATTAGTGTATAATTAGTATAACCCACGCCCATCAGTTATGAATATCCACCATATAAGGAAGCGCTTAGACTAAGAAATCGCTGCGAGAAGCTTCAACATCTCAACAAAGAAAATGGATATTCTTAGCTGAAATAAACGTTTAATTGGATGAAGTGCAAAATCAAAACAACTCCTTTTATTTTTATTGTATGTATCTGTTGCTTGCTGTCTTGGAGCTTGTTGTTCTCACCCTCTATAACATTCCAGTATCCAAGGAGCCGAGCTCGAACAGCACCTGTACGGGTGTGGGACTGGCATGGATCTTACGGACTTTCTCAAAGCTACTGTAAAGAACATATCTTGATAGTCTATGATTGACTAACTGGTCAGTTTCACTCTCAGCTCCTAAATCTGTATGATCTCTAAAGACGCCAAAGTTCTCTCTCCAGAGCTCCACTACACAAAACCAGCCATTCCACTGGTGACCGTTACACCATTCCACTACACTGTTACCTTCAACTCTTCTATAGTCAAATAATCCACACTAAAAAACTGTCAGACAAACTAGTATATGGACAAAAATGTTCACAATATTTATCAGATGTACTTTTGTAATGTATAAAAATGGCCAAATATTTTTTTTAAAGTACATTTTAAATGTATTCATATACTGTATATATTGTTCATTAAACAGTGATGGTTGAACGTTTCTGAAAGCTTTAAAAAATAATTTCTGCTAATATTTGATGTAAAAATGTGTTATCATACTTGTAGACCAGTTAAAACCATCAAACTCAATCAAAAACATACCCTGTACTGGTCATGAATTAAGCTCATCCACCACCTCAACAAGCTTGAGATGGCCAGACTATTTTCTCAGACTAAATTTCTTTTTTTGTTATTTATTTATTTATTTATTTATTTATTTATTTATTTATTTATTTATTTATTTATTTTAATCTTTCCATTTAAGGTCTGCAGAGTATTTTGTTTATGTATTTATTTTCAAGCTCACTCAAACTCAATTAATGAAATTTTCCTCGTGGCTCCACATCTTAGCTGCCACAGAAAATACACCAAACAGCAGCTTATTTTCTGCTTCTCTGAGGTAAAAATCATTGACAATGTGGAAATATTCAGTATTCAGTTCAATATGTAGGTGGGTAAAGTAAATAATTAATCATAAATTTGACCTAAAAATCAATACTACAAAGCTAGTAATGTTAGCTAAAAGAAGCTAACTGGCTAACACTCTAGTTAGCTAGCATTTTGGATTTCACATTTTAGCTAGATTTTGTTGATATTTGATGTCTTCAGATTTAATAAGCTACATTTTCTTTATAATAAATAATATTTAGACATGAAGTGCGTAGCTAAGTCCACTGTTTGCACTCTGTAAACATTAGCTAACAGGCTATTTAGTCACAAAAACTTGCAGCTCTTAAAACTAAAAGACTCAAATATGTTAACAGAATGATTTTAATGTGGTTAATAACTGTGTCTGCTTGTAATTTAACATATGTTCCTTCCACATTGGTGCTAAAAATGGTATATCGGTGTTTGTCAGGTTTTTACTGTATCTGATCCAGAAAATGAAACAATTACATCATCATTATAAAAATAACCAATAAGCCATTTCCAATAATAAACATTTCATTAGAATTACCAGAGTAGCACCTTAAATCTGCCAAACGTACAATATTTTTATAATCTATGCTTCTTAAGCATTTTATTTAGTGGTATCTTTTTAATATTACAAGTATCTTTTGCTGTCATTTCAAATCCCAGTCAAAACACTTATTAGAAGCACAATTAGGACTTAAAACTGAATTTGACTCGTTTCTGTTCTTTCTTCTGCTGCATTCTCTTCCATCCTACAATCCTATTTGTTCCTTAACTTTTTTTTCTTTGCATTTCCTGGTAATTTCTGAGTTCCTGTTTGATTTTTCCTCCTCCTTTCCAAACTCTCAGCTCTTTATAATGAAAATATTTTAGCATAAATCTGGGAAAATAGCCTGAAAAACACTTTGAATTCTTACCTCCGACTGCATTTTCTAACAAGCCCAATTTGGTGGGAAAACCATGAACCGGGCAACCCTGATTATGTCCGGAGTCTAAATGAGGAGCTAATTTTATATATGTATATATGAATGTTTATCTATGTACACCTCTGGAGAAAATGAAGTGACCACTCAACATTATCAGTTTCTCTGGTTTTACTGGTTACAGGCCTGTGTTTGAGTAAAATCAACATTTTCATTTGATTCTTTAAAACATGTACTACATTTGTTCCAATTTCCAAATAAAAAACATTGCTATTTAGAGCTTGTGTCTCAGGGCTCTTTAGATCACTGAAATCAATCCCAGACACATCTGATAATTAGTTTGCGTGATCATCGTACTGTGAAGAGATTTGTGGCTGATTCAGAGCACAGTCTGGTTTGGTCAGATGAAGGCATAATGAGGAAGGTTTCTGCAGACAAGTTCATCAGACTAAGAGGAGCTGCTAAAATACCATTACAAAGCTGCTGCTGTGTCCTGTGAACATGAAGGTGTAGGATCCTCCAGAGGCTTGCTGTTGTGCATTAACCAACTATTCAGCAACCCCAAACCAATGCTCACAAGCACAAATGGTTGTAGTTGGCCCAGACACATGAAGAGTAATTTTCAAACAGTCTTGCTAACTGACGAGTGCCATGCAACCCTGGATGGTTCAGATGGATGGGTTAATGGATGGATGGTTGGTAGACGATGGATGGCAACCATTGGAAGGCTTTTTTCAATAACATGGAACGGGTTCCATTCCAATTCGTAAACTTAATTTTAGTGTAGTCTTCCACTTACCAGGTGTCCCACAGAATAGTTTCAGAATAGTTTGTAAAGATATTAATAATAATTGATAACAATGGTTAAAATTTGTTTATTGCATATCATTCATACATGAGCTAATCCATACCAGATGGTCCAGTTGAGTAAGTGAAAGTTTTACAGCTTAATTTACTACCATATCAGTGTACAAACAGTGCTGTTGTCTAATGACTTTATTACATAAACTGATTTAAAACCATAAATCATAAAATACAAAAGTATCATAATACTATAAAATGCTATTAAACATTTCACCATTATTACTATTGAACTAAAGACTAATATTACATTCTGCCCAATACAAAAAATATAGTGTCATAAATTCATNGCGGTTCGTCATATCGGTTCCTAAACACGGAGAAGCAGCGCGGAACATACGGCAGCAGCTCCGGCGGAAACGGCGCAGCGCTGCGCTTTCTACGTACCGAGATCAGCGCTCTGTCCGGCCCCGCCCACTCCGCCGCGATTGGCCGCAGCCGTCGGGAGCGGCACGCTGATTGGATAGTGTAGACGTCGTTCACGTTACCATGGCAACGGCTTCTGACGCTTCAGAGATTCTCTGATCATACGTTATAATTAAGACACAGCATAATTATTACTTATTATACTAATATAATAAATTTAATCCCGAATAAAATATAATCCAGACTTAATTTATAGAAACTAAGATGTCAAACCAGCACATTACAACCTCACTCTTTTTATGGTGTCATGAAAACAGTTACAATACCAGTCAAAAGATTTAGAACACCCCTTATTGGTTCTGAAACCTTTGAACGATAGTGAACATGCATTATACAGCGACGTGTTGTTAATCAAGAGGTCACGGTGACAGCACGATGACTGTCTGACATTGATTTTACTGGTTTTCAATCAACCACAACATTATGATCACCTCATTGTTTGTGTGGTGGTGGTGTGTGGGACTGCTTTGTCTGATCGAGGAGTAGGTCATGATGTTGTTGTTGATTAAAAACACTCTGAGCAGTGAAAAGGTTTGGCTCTAATGTCAGTGCACTGGTGTCGTCGGAAACTGAGCTGCTGGGCAACACTCGCTCCACACTGCCAGCAATGAGTTTCTCATTTGACTGAATGCACAGGTGTTTTTTGAGATTGCTCCGCTCTCTGAAACTCTTTCCATTCTGGACAGTGGTACAGCTTCTCTGCTGAAGGAACACGGATATGCAGTGGTTTGAGATTTCCACATTCACTAAAACTCTTCCCACCATAACAGATGTAAATGCTGTGGTGTGTTTTAAAGTAAGAACCTTTACCGCACTCTGAGCAGTCTTTGCTTTGGTCATCCTGTACTTGTCCATGAGACATATCAGCACCAAGAGTAGCAGAAGACAAGCGATGACTATTTGAGCAGGTTTGAGCTACCAAGTTCTCATATCATCTCTCCTGACTTCACCAATCTCCTATACCTCCTGGTGGCATCTTCTGATGGTTTTGTGGAGGTACATTTGACCTGTGTGGGAAAGTGGACACATGGAGCTAAAGAAGACCTGCAAGATGACCTCATTAGTTTCTGAAGGACAAGAAGAGAATAATAAAATATTAGAAACCCAGTTAGCACAACCTTAATTTCAATGTCAATTGTGTTCAAGGGGTATCCTAACCTTTTCCACATTGGTTTGTACGGCATTTCCAGGAATTGTCATCATTGTATGGTGGTATGTGAGCTAGTGTGGACTGGAACTGGGTCACGGACTGACCAATGCCATGTGAACTATTTGGGTATATTAGGTTTCAGACCTGTTTTCATTCTTTTCCTGGATCGACAAGTTCCTGCAGACAGACACACATACACAAATACACACAGACAGCAGGCTTCAGCTTCATTCAGCTCATAAAACGCAAACTTCTGTATACAGTGCAGAACATCAGCATCTCACCCTGCAGGCCACGAGACACCTGCTTAGAAGAGCTCCAGCTGAATAAACTGGGCCTGTCAATGAAGCTGACATTAGTGAAAAGCTGTCCAACACAGGTACATGGAATCTGTGTGTATAGTCGAGCTGGGCTGTGATTGGCTGAAGTATCCCGCCTCTCTCACCACGATTGGGTAACAGTTTCACAAACAGGCTACTGATTGGACACTTGACAGTCAGTTAAATCACCATGGCAACTGACTGCCAGGCAGAAATCTCAGTAATAGCTGACAGCTCCTCAGCTCGAGCTCACTGTTGATTGGAACTCGTGCATGGAGAAGTTTGATCATCTTGAGCTGCAATTGGTTAGTTCCCCAACTCCTGGCCTCTGATTGGCTAGTTGATACGTTCATTGTGGAACTGTCTGTTTATATTGTTTATGCTGTAATGTTATTTTTCAGCTTAAATACACATTTTAATTGTTTAATAAATAATATTAAATATTGTTTGTGTATATTTAGAAACTTGTGGTACGTATATGTTTTCCTTTTCTGAAAGCACAGCAAAAGTAATAAAGAAATAAATACATTTGGCAACTTCAAAGGCGCAATAACCTCCCAAACATGTAAATTAATATAAACCTCAGCATATTATACTCGTGTGAAGCTCATCTGTTTCTGCACAGTTTGTGTTGGTCATCCTTCATCAGTGCTCACAGGATGCTGCCCACAGGATGCTGTCGGCTGGACATTTCTGGTTGGTGGACTGTTCTCAGTCCAGCAGTGACACTGAGGGGTTTAAACACTCCAGAGGCACTGCTGCGTCTGATCCACTCATACAAATTAGTTATTTAATTATCTGAAAATGATGTTTCATTGTTTTTACCATAAAAAAACTACATAATAAAAATGTTATGAGTTGTTTTTTTTTCATTGAATTTTAAAAGTTTATTATTTCCATCTCAAAATTATACTGCCAATTTGAATCACCACTATTAATGTTATTACATTTTAATTACTAGTGTCTACTGTTTTTAACAATACCATGGCACGCCCGTGTAATCTTATTTATGTTTACATTTTCTGCAATTTATTTCGCTTTCTGTGAAGCACATTTGCAGCATTTATATGAGTGCCACACAAATAACATTCATTTTATTATTTATTCATTTATTTATTTATTTTAATAGCCACAAAATATTAAAAGCAACCACCATCTCATTTTAGGGGCTGCATATATTAATAGTATGGAATTTAATATTATATTTATAATAGTTAAATTAAATAAAAGTAGTGCATGGGGTGTCTGTTTGGTAATAACATGGGTCAAATGTAAAAACATAGAATTAAGTTTCAGAGAAAAATGAATCTTGGACTTGGATTCTGCAGTTCTAGAGACGACGGCTTAGATCCGGATCTCCTAATATGGGCATGACACTGACCGCTCATACAAAGCGGATTTGTCGCCCTCTGGCGGCAGAAGCGTGTCCTCCGCTTCCCCCCTTGTTTATCTGCGTCACAGTGAAACGTTGTTACCGGTAGAAGATCAACACGCAGAAAATCCCGCAGCGGCGCCGCTTCTCTCTCAATCGCCTGGAAAGCAGCGCCATTATGGTCAAGTTGTCTTTTAACGCCGCCCTCGCCCAGAAGGACGTGAAGAAGGACAGTGAGACGCTGATTCCGGTCGATAAGGTAATGATTATCTGATTATGTAGGAAAACAGACGGGAGAAGGCAGGGTTGTGGTTTATTTCAGCAGACAGGGGTGTTAACAGTGGCACTGGATCATTTTTCTTTACCTGCCTTTTTTCCTTAAGTTTTTCCAGCGTCTTCCAGGAACTGCCCGTTCCACCTTAAAAACTGCTGCCCCATTTAAGGTGGAACGGGCAGTTCCGTAAAGAAGCCCCTTTCCGCCTGCTTTGGTTAAACGCGACCCACAACCAGTGAGACACCTGTGCTGGGACACTTAGAGCAACAGTGACCTCTGATTCAGCCCTGCCTGCTTACACTGCCTCCTTCCACACCACAGGCAGATACCTGGGCCAGAAAGGAGAAATGGCCGAGTGCTGTGCTTCCTTTCTCCGAGGAAAAGCTCTGTTTCTCACACTGCTGGGCTTCACAGTTAGCTCAGATCCAATTACATGGACTTTAACTCCCTGATCAAAGCCCTAATGAGCTCAGGGGGTCCTAGATCCTAGACTGGACAGAACCAGTATAACAGACACCAGTGCAGAACAGTAGAACCACAAAACCCACTCGGATACAGTACAGGACAGTCTGTGAGTCTCCAGCTCCTCGTGATTGGCTCAGATGAACCATATTTAAGTGCCACTGTCAGCACCTATACTAACTATTATACTACACTATACTAGTATACTACAATTATACTATACTACATTATACTATACTACACTAGACTATACTACACTATACTATACTACATTATACTATACTACACTATACTATACTACACTATACTATACTACATTATACTATACTAATTATACTATACTATAGTACACTATACTACACTATACTACATTATACTATACTACACTATACTACATTATACTATACTACACTACATTATACTACACTACATTATACTATACTACACTATACTATACTACATTATACTATACTACACTATACTATACTATAGTACACTATACTACACTATACTACATTATACTACATTATACTATACTACACTATACTACATTATACTATACTATACTACATTATACTATACTACATTATACTATACTACACTATACTATACTACACTATACTACACTATACTATACTACACTATACTATACTACACTATACTATACTACACTACTATAGTACAATTATAGTACAATGGTAATACACTATACTACATTATACTACATTATACTATACTACACTATACTACACTATACTACATTATACTATACTACACTACATTATACTATACTACACTATATTATACTACATTATACTATACTACATTATACTATACTACACTATACTATACTATAGTACACTATACTACACTATACTACACTATACTACTACTTTTATACTACACTATACTATACTATACTACACTATAGTACACTATACTATACTATACTATACTATACTACATTATACTATACTACACTATACTACACTACACTATAGTAATAATTATACCACATTATACGATACTGCACCATACTATATACACTATACTACACTACATTACACTACTACATTATACTATACTACACTATACTATACTACACTACACTATAGTACACTATACTACACTATACTAATATACTATACTACACTATACTATAGTACACTATACTACACTATACTACATTATACTATAATACACTATACTATACTACACTACACTATACTACACTACACTATAGTACACTATACTACATTATACTATACTGCACTATACTATAGTACACTATACTACACTATACTACATTATACTATACTACACTATACTATACTACACTACACTATAGTACACTATACTACACTATACTACACTACACTATAGTACACTATACTACATTATACTATACTGCACTATACCACACTACACTACACCACTACATACTACTCTACACCACTCTATACTACATCACACTATATAGTACACTATACCACATTGCTACTCACACACTCATACTACACTATACTATATTATACTATACTACACTACACTATAGTACACTATACTACACTATACTATACTACATTATACTATACTATACTACACTATACTATACTACACTACGCTATAGTACACTATACTACACTATACTACATTATACTACACTATACTACACTACACTACATACTACACTACACTATACCGTACCATATTTAAGTGCCACTGTCAGCACTGCTGTATCAGTATTAAATCTATGTGCTGGACAGTAAAGATGTTTTCTAATCTGTTCCCATGAACTGAAGTAGCTCATGCAGGAACTCGGCCAAAGCGTAGCTCAGCTTTACTCAGCTTTACCGGAAGCTATTCTGGGTGATGCAGAGAGCCCGAGTTGGTGGTTCGTGGTGTCTGATGAGGGATTAAATGCTAATCACATTAGAAAAGAAAGTGAAAGCTTTAAGAAGAGAAGAGCAGCACAGAGAGGGAGTTCACTGCCAAGGTTTGAGGAACAGCTGACCACAGAGAGGAAAGCCCCAAAAGAGGAAGTGAGAAGCAGACAGTATAAAAGGCCTTGAACGCTGGTGGAACTTTGCTGGAGCTGCAGGAGACCCTCCATCCAGAACTGTGTAACACTGCACAACAAGTCCTATTAATGCACATTCTATAATATTACTTTACTGCTTCCTATCCACATGTTTCAGCTTGCCCACAAATGCATGTGCAAGCTGTCCACACCGTGACTGCGTAAAGGTGAATTACACCATCAACTCTGTTCTCACATAATGCTGTTAACATAAGTTAAGTTCAAGCGGCGAAGTTATCTCTGGCAATGTATTATACAATACAGTTCCAAATCTACCACGCTGGCGCTTGAACCTATACAGGTTGGTTTAACGCTCATCACGCCGCGCTTGAACCGACATACAGCGCGGTTGGTTTAACGCTCATCACGCCAAGTGCTTTGAACCGATACAGCGCGTAGGTTTAACGCTCATCACGCCAAGTTGAACCGATACAGCGCGGTAGGTTTAACGCTCATCACGCCATGCTGGAACCGATGTACAGCGTGTTTAATCTCACTGCGCCGCGCTGGAATCGATACAGCGTGTTGGTTAAACGCCATCACGCCATGCTGGAAACCATAAAGCGTGTTGGTTTAACTCTTCATCACGCCAGCATTTGAACCGATACAGGTGTTGGTTCAACGCTCATCACTGTGTGCGCCGCGCTGGAACCGATACAGTGTTGGTTTAACCTTCATCACGCCAAGTGCTGAACCGATACAGCGTGGTTGTTTAACCTTCATCACGCCGCGCTGAAACTCGATGGCGTGTTGGTCTAACCTTCATCAATTTGCGCTTGAACCTGATACAGCGCGGTTGGTCTATCCTTCATCACGCCCGCTTGGAACCGATACAGCGTGTTGGTTAACCTTTCATCACGCTTCGCGCTGAACCGGCGCTGTTGGCTCGAATCTTCATCACGCCAGCGCTGAACCCATGCGCCGCGGTTGGAACCTTCATCACGCCGCTGAACCTGGTTATCGTTGGTTTAACCTTCATCACGCCGCGCTTGAACCGATACAGCGTGTTGGTTCAATCTTCATCACGCCGCGCTTGAACCATACAAATGTTGGCTCAACGCTCATCACGCCAGCGCTTGAACCGCATACAGCTGTTGGTCTAACGTCATCACGCCAGCGCTTGAACCGATACAGCGCAGTTGGCGACGTCTATCACGCCAGCGCTGAACCGATACAGTTGCGTGTTGGCTCCAACGCTCATCACGCCGCGCTTGAACCGATACAGCGCGGTTGGTCTAACGCTCATCACGCCAGCGCGAACCGATACAGCTGCTGGTTCAACGCTCAATACGCCATGCTTGAACCGATACAGCGTGTTGGTTCTCAACGCCATCACGCTGGCGCTTAACCATAAAGCGTGTTGGTTTAACGCCTACCACGCCAGCGTTTGAACCGATACAGCTTGTTGGTTTAACCTTCATCACGCTGCGTTTGAACCGATACAGCGTGTTGGTTTAACGCTCATCACGCTGCGTTTGAACCGATACAGCGTGTTGGTTTAACCTTCATCACGCTGCGTTTGAACCGATACAGCGTGTTGGTCTAACGTTCATCACGCTGCGTTTGAACCGATACAGCGTGTTGGTCTAACGCTCATCACGCCATGAACCGAAGCAAAGTGCCGTGTTGGTTTAACGCCACGCTGCGCTTGAACCGATACGCTGTTGGTTATCCTTCATCACGCCGCGCTTTTGAACCGATAGCAGCGTGCTGGTTTAACGCCATCACGCCATGCTTTGAACCGATACAGCGTAAGTTGGAGCGAACGCCATCAGCGCCAGCGCGAACCGATACAGCGTGTTGGTCTAACCTTCATCACGCCGCGCTTGAACCGAGCATAATGCGCGTGTTGTCTAACGCTCACATAAAAGCATTAAATACAGAAGTCAGGGTATGAGATTTAGTTGATGTTGACAGGGTCAGGCGAGCAGATGACTGAGCTGATTTGGTTTCCTGTTCATGTCTGTGGAGTGCAAATGTTAAAACCACATATAAACACTTCAGCACAGCTCAACCACTGCAGTACAACTGTATATGTAGGGGTGTGCAATTTTACAAGTTTAAAATACTGTGCTGTACTTCATACAGTGACTTCAGTCAAATAAGTTGCACTTCATTCCATTAAAAATGGTTAATTGCATCTTTTTAATGAAATGAGCTCTTAAGCAATCGATGATATATTTAGATCCCAAACTGACTAGATAAAACGCCTTTCCAGCTCTGTCACCGTCCATAAGCAGAAACTATAACATCCCCAAAGAAAAGGAAACTCGGCTTTTTCTAAAATAGTTTTTGCTGACGCTGCTTAAAAGTTCCTGTCTTGAAAACATAGAGGCTGTGGTTTTGCTGTCGGCACGAGCAAGAAACACCTCTCAAAAAATAATGCAATATTCTCAATATTTAGCGTTATATTTAGTGTAGATTAATAAACACCTTTAGTAACAGGGCAACACTGGGTTAAAAAGGCCAGGCTCTGTCCAGACTCGCTCGCTTTCCTGCGAAATGCTGTTTATTATTACGCATGCACACAGAAAATGCAGATCAGATCATGTTTCTCTTTACCAGAGAAGAGTTTCGTCTTTACTCTTTAATGAGACGTCCTGTTTCACTTTAAATAGACTAGAAAAGCTCTTTTTTAGGCTCACAAATGGCTTCAGTCCACGTTTCATTTGATATATCAAAGAACGATCTTTGTTAATCTTTATATTTCAGTTTCAGTTGTAATCGTTGGAGTAGGGTTGCAGTAGAGTTATATAATAGCCGTCTCAGAGACTAGCATGTCAGTATATTTTGCTTCCAGCCACTGTTAACTTCTTTAAGTGAATATACTAAGGTATATGTAGAACTGGTATACTACTGCAACCCCGGAATAGACCAATAGAAATGCTATATATATATATATATATATATATATATATATATATATATATATATATATATATATAGTTATATATATATATATATAAAATATATATATATATATATATATATATATATATATATATATATATATATATATATATATAAAATATATATATATATATATATATATATATATATATATATATATATATATATATATATATAATAAAATATATATATATATATATATATATATATAAAATATATAAAAAAAAAACAATTGTATGAAATTATGAACAAGAAGGAACTTTTCCCACAATGTTCTAATATATGTCTCAACAATAAAACAAAGAAATATATATTGTTTTATATTTTATGTAGTATATGCTGCTGTATAACCTCTTTTACATGTTTTCAGACCGAAAAATGATGTGTTTTTAAAACGATTTGCATTCAGTTCAGAGACGCTGGTGTGAAATGCACTGCAGAGTCTGTCTGGATAATATTTGCGTTACGGTGTTTCTGTTTGGTGTTTGTCTGCAGGACCCCGAGGTGCCAGAGTTTGTGCACCGGCAGCCGAGAACGTGGTGCTGGTGCTTTTGGCTGGGACTGGCCCTCATGCTCTCAGGTGTGGTTGTGGGAGGAGCTTACCTGTACAGATACTATGTTCTGAAGGTAAGATCACTGCTACTGCCATGGCAACATAAATACAAAGTGTGCCTCTTCTTCTGGAACCAGGAAACTGGTCGTCTCAACTTGCCTGTGACCTTCTGTAACCCCAGTCTTTCACACCGGAGAAGGAGATCAGTGTTTAAGTACTGATGATATGTATGAAGCTCAGGATTACAACTTTGCTCTGATACCAATAAAAATGATCAAATATATTTTAATAGCAATAAATAAAACTTTCTCTGATCGGCCATAACATTATGACCTTTTTTTATCAGCCCTTCTTACCATACGGTAGCACTTTATCAAATAATTCAGCTTTGTTCAGTTTTAAATCCCAAATGAAGACAAATTTGTCTCCTGATCGTGTGTGATCGTCTCCTATAAATATTGTTTTAGTTTTTTGGCGAATAATAGTACGTCTAAAATCCTGCATGGCCTGGGGCTCCAAACGTTAAAGTACAATCATGGTGATGTAACTGAATTTTGTGTGTTTGTGTGTGTGTTTGTGTGTGTAGGAGGGTCAGGTGTATGTGTGTGGATTCAAGTACATCGAGGATGACTACATGGCCCGGGAGCAGGAGGAGGATGCTGTGGTGCTGGAGGGCTCTCCTGCTGGTCTGCGCTTCATGAAGGAGACGGTGTTTGTGTTGGAGGACGCGGAGGTGGAGGAAATTCACGTCCCTGTGCCCGAATTTGGCGAGAGTGACCCAGCCGACATTGTGCATGATTTCAACAAGGTTAGAAACGCACACACAATTGTGCTCTGTGAGATTAACCAGTGGGTTCTTGGTCACCTTGGTCACCACCTGACTAAGGCCCTCCTACCATGATCACTCAGTTTGGCCTGGCAGCTCTATGATTCCAAGCTTCTTCCATTTAGGGATGATGGACACCACTGTGCTCACTGAGACCTTCACTGCAGCAGAATGGTTTCTGTACCTTCCCCAGATCTGTGTCTCGATACAATCTTGTCTCAGAGGTCTTAAAGACAATTCCTTTGCTCTGACTGATATTGGACCTTGTACAGACAGGTGTCTGCCTTTCTAAATCCTGTCCAATCAAGCTGTAGAAACATCTGATATATGTTCAATACAAACAAGATGCACCTGACCTCGATTTTGAGTAAAGACTGAATATTTATGTACATGATATATATTTGTCTTTCTCACTTTGTCATCGTGGGTTTTGTGTGTGTAGAATTTAGAGGGAAAAATGAATTGAATCCATTTTGGAATAAAGCTGTATCATAAAATGTGAAGTGCTTTGAATCCTTTCTGGATGCACTTTAATTTGAAACTTGACGACTGGACAGGTAACCCAGCTCAGGTGTTAAGTGTGTTCTCACTGTGAATTTGTGTTGGGATTTCAGAAACTGACCGCATACCTGGACCTGAACCTGGACAAGTGCTATGTGATCCCTCTCAACACATCTGTGGTCATGCCCCCCCGTGACTTGGTGGATCTTCTTGTCAAGATTAAGGTGATGCTTTGCTTGCAGTCATGTTTCCCAGTTTGTTTAGCTGAATGTATGATTTTTTTAATGGGTTTTCCAGGTTGTGGGGTTGCCAGATGGTTGCTGTGGTAACCCAGGTGGCTGCTAGGGTCTTTTTAATGTCCAGCCACTAATAAATCTTAGGGTTCTTTTGCATTTTTTCTTTTCGTACAAAAGCAGTGCCCCCCACTGCAAGACGTTTGAGAACCCCTTAGCTTTTGGGTTGTGTGAGTGTTGGCTTTGTTGTTTATTCCTCATAAAGACTGTTATGTTATGGTGTGTGTGATTATAGGCTGGTACCTACCTGCCGCAGACGTACCTCGTCCATGAGCAGATGATCGTGACTGAGAAGCTGGATGACCTGGACCAGCTGGGCTTCTTCATTAACAAACTGTGCCAAGGAAAAGACACCTACAGCCTGCAACGTCGGGACACCATACTGGGTAGGCACACCCACCTGTAGACACAAATTTACACACTCAGCAAACACAGTCAAGTATAAGTGCCTTTAAACCGGAATTCTACACCAATCAGCCATAACATTTTGACCACCTCCTTGCTCCTACACACACTGTCCACTCTGTCAGCTCCTCTGACCACACAGGAGAACTTTGTGGTTCTATAATTCCAGACTGTAGTTCATCTGTTTCTCTGCAGACTTTATTCTCCTCCTGATCTTCAATGATCAGGACCCCACAGGACCACCACAGAGCAGATATTATGTGGGTGGTGGGTCATTCTCAGCACTGCAGTCACACTGACATGGTGGTACGAGTGGATCAGACACAGCAGAGCTGCTGGAGTGTTTAAACCCCTCAGTGTCACTGCTGGACCGAGAACAGTCCTGTGAGCACTGATGAAGTGCCTAATTTAATGTTCCTTTACTTTTACTTTAAAAATACACCCCAATCTTTGGGTCAGGAGCACAAATACCAGTTCTCACATAATCCTGCTTTAACTGGAGTACCTGTACCTCTCTGATCCCCTGCTCGTCTCTTCCACAGGCATGCAGAAGCGCGAGGCTCTGAACTGTCACAAGATTCTCCACTCTGAGAACACGTTTGTGGTGGAGACTGAGATCTGCGAGCTGTGAGAGGGAAGAAGGAAAGCGCGAGAGCGAGACCGGTGGGCCAAGCAGGCCTGTCTCACACAGCAGCCGCTTTTTAAAGCCGCCACCAGACTGTGGCGATGTTTGATATTATAGGCCTTCTTGTACTTTTGTAGCTCCAATGTGAAACCGTGTTTACCTTCCGGTCCATTCTCAATGGTCTTACTTTACTTTGAGCTTTAAGCATGTCTAATAATACTTTCATAGGTTTCTGAAAAACATACAGGGAGAGTGTGAGTGTGAGCGATTGATTATAAAGGGGTCCAAGCACCACTTGTTCTACTAATATTTGAGTATATTTGCTGATTTCTGCTTCATGTTTTCATCGTTTTAGAAATCCTCTTTAAGGTGTTGGAAGAGATGGGGCCATATGTGCACAGTGACCTGTTTTTGAGGCTGCGTGTTTCCTTAAAAAGAAAGAAAGAAAGAAAAAAAAGAAGAAAGAAAACGCCTAAAAATGTGAACGGGGAAAAAGTTGATCAGAAAATAAAAAGAAAAACACATGTAGGAAAAATGAATTTCGTAGATGATGAATGAATATATTTTTTTCAAATTTAGAGTCGGAGAGGAAATTCTTTAGATGGCAGTAACTTTTATACCACTAAATTAAAGCGATATAAGCTAAAGATTTCTTTCAGCTTTTCTCTCCTGCTGAGTTTATATTCAAAGAATTTATATTTTCCTGAATATTAAATTTACTGAATAAGTGGAATGAGGATAATAACACTTTAAACTACTGTTCAAAAGTTTGGAATCATTTTTCATTTTGATCCATTTAATTCCAAATGCTTCCCAGCTTTTATTAAAAAAATAAAATTAAAGGAATAATGAGGTGGGTGGGAAAAATATATATTTCCCCAGGGATTGTAACCTGTGATTCTCAGATCATTTTAGACTGCTGAGCCACTTACAGCCCCCGATTAATTGTTGCTCTTTGGAGGTCAGTGTAATAATTTCTATACATATATTTGGAGCAAAATTTAAAAGATTTCTCTGCTTGAAAACTCTGATTCCAGACTTCTGAATGGTGGTGTATTGTGGTAATTTTCTTGATAGCTCTTTATTTCCAAAGGAATATCCATGCAATAACAGAAGCCTTTAAGTATCTGTGGAGCACAGTGCTTTGGGAGCTTCAGAATGTACCACATTGTTCAAAAAGCTGTAAAGCTGATCTGTATATTAGATTTCTGTAAAGACAAACCCAGACAATAAAGTCTTAAACTTTTGTGTGTAGTCTTTCTCCTTCCTTTATCCTTCACTCTGTTGTATGGGAGCATATGCAGACAAACTGTTGATGCAAATATAGGGCCTCTAATACTATTTGTTCATTTCTGTTAATGATTATTTAATGTTTATCGTTGGAACAGTTGTCCTCTCAATTTTTCTTTATATTAAATCCTGATTTAAAGCATTATTAACATTTGCGCTCTTATCCAGCATGAGTTACGGTAGTGCTTTGCTGGTCACTCAGTAAATGTCCTTATCTAGTTTATAGACTGGAATCCAGAGATTCCTCGGCTTACGTGCTGAAACCCAAAGGTTAGATCACACCTCGATACCCACAACACATTTATAAGCCTTTAATTATCATAATGATCCTTTAATGAGTTAAATGCTTAGCTAAAGATGGTCTTCAGTGGGCGTTTGAAGACACGAGTGACTCCACTGTTCGGACCCCCAGGGAACTTCGTTTCTCACTTTGGATCCAAAACAGACAGAGTGTGGATGGGACAGGCCTGAGGATGGGCCTGCAGACCCCACAGAGCGCTTTACGGCCCACCGGCAGAGAAAGAGGGATGAAGAGCCCCCAGTCGCACGTTTTACATGAAAAAAATCAATGTTTTTGTGTTTTTGCTCTTCATTTGAAATGTCCTTTTATTAATCAACTGGAGTTTTAATACTAAAAAAATAAAAAGTGAATCAAAATAAGAACAAACCGAGAAAACTACGACTCCCAGAATGCACCGCGGGGTCTCTGGCGCGTGCAGCCGTTAGTTAGCTCTGCGCTAAAGCACTTTTAGTGCGTTTTGTGGATACATTCTGCACTTTTCTCACATTTTAGTGTAAAATCTGTGGTAATATTTAGAGTGTCCTTCACACTTCCGGTGAGTTTCCCCTCTTTAACCGCTTCGTTCAGCTTTAAGCTCACTGACAGGCTGTTTAGTGGTTGCTATGGTTACGGACCCGGCCTGTCAGCGCTGTGAATCAACTGAGACTAAATTCATATTTTCACGGTCGATTCTGACACAGCAGAGCTGCTGGAGTTCTTAAACACTGTCGATTCAGGCAGGTGGTGGTGTGTGAGTGTGTGTGATGGTCAGACAGCAGAGCTGCTGGAGTTCTTAAACACTGTGTCGATTCAGGCAGGTGGTGGTGTGTGAGTGTGTGTGATGGTCAGACAGCAGAGCTGCTGGAGTTCTTAAACACTGTGTCGATGTTTCCACTCAGCATCATGAATGAGTACGAGCAGATCCGGCAGATCGGGAGCGGCGCGTTCGGGAAAGCGATTCTGGTCAGAGAGAAATGTGGGAGCGCGCGTCTGTGTGTCATCAAGCAGGTCAGCTGGAACCGGGTGAGTGCATGTTCACTGCATCAATACCTGTATCAGTACACTCCCTGACCCACGCAGCAGAGCTGCTGGAGTGTTTAAACCCCTCCGATGAGCTTCTGTCTCTGACTTTACATCTACAAGGTGGAGACACTCGGTAGGAGTGTCTAATAGAGTGGACAGTGAGTGGACACAGTGTTTAAACACTCCAGCAGCACTGCTGTGTCTGATCCACTCGTACCAGCAACACACACTAACACACCACCACCATGTCAGTGTGACTGCAGTGCTGAGAATGACCCACCACCCACATCATATCTGCTCTGTGGTGGTCCTGTGGGGTCCTGATCATTGAAGATCAGGGTGAAAGGAGGAGAATGAAGTAAGAGAAACAGATGAACTACAGTCTGGAATTATAGAACCACAAAGAGCTCCTGTATGATCAGAGGAGCTGATAGGAAGGACAGAGAGAGGAGAAACTCATGTTACCCTCAAAACAGTAGATGCTGTGTTTGGAGCACCAGTATGCTGATATAGAAGTCTAGTATAAAGCAGCATTTGGTACAATTTTTATAAACTGCTCTTCACAAACTGCTCTTCACAAACTGCTCTGGTTGGTGAAAGAATTGTCAACAATATATAAAATTAATGCAATAAAATAAATTATATGATATTATCTTGTTTGAGTTTTCTTCAGTCCTTCAAAAGAACAGCTGAACACTGAAACGCTGACGAACTAATACGCATAACTACAACAAGATTTGCTGTAACCACAGCAGGAACGCGGTGAGGTCAGATTACACCTTTTACGTTGCATCTGTCTCTTTTTTTTTCCAATAGATGTCCCCACAAGAAAGAGAAGCCTCCAAAAAGGAAGTGACTCTGCTGTCCCAAATGAAGCATCCAAACATTGTTGCTTTCTTCAGGTCATTTAATGGTCAGTGGTGTGTTGGTCTTTTGTTGTGACATAGCTTTTCCACATGGTCACTCGTGTGTCACCGCAGCTAAAACATGTTTAGCAACCGTTACCTACTGTTAATCAAAGTGCACTGGATGGTGAAGGAATTGTTTAATGATGTTATTATCAAATATAGATTAAATTAATATCATATGGAATATAAATCTAATTTATGTGTTTGTGTGTGTGTGTGTGTGTGTGTGTGTGTGTGTCAGAGAGAAATAATCTCTACATAGTGATGGAGTACTGTGATGGTGGGGACCTCATGAAGAAAATCGCCATGCAAAGGGGACAGCCCTTCACAGAACAGCAGGTATATATTTATATAATATGATATAATATATGATTATAATATTTACATATTTAATAATAATATCACTTTTTTTATTTTCGTATATATGTATGTGTTATAAAGGTAATATTATAAAGGTAATACGTAGGATATACAGTAGACACCCTATAGAATTTGCTATATTTCTGCCTAAATTTGTTTCAGTATTATGTCAATATTATATATCTGTGAGGGCAAAAGTATGTGAACCCTTGCTTTCAGTATCTGTTGTGCACTTTGTTGTGAACATTTTTCCTGCACTAGTTTTAGCTTCAGCTCTGTTATGTTGGTGGGTTTCCATCCATGAACTGCAGCTTCAGGTCCTTCACGACATTTCTGTTAGACTAAGGCCAGGACTTTGACTGGGTCCTACCAGAACATTACCTTTATGCTGGTGGGTCTACTCCCATTAACGGCTCGGTTCTCCTTCGGTTCTGCTTTTTGGACTGATGTTTTGGGTGACGTTTATGAAGAACAGACACACTTTCACACGTTCTCTGTTTTTGCAGATAGTGGACTGGTTTGTTCAGATTTGTCTGGGGCTGAAACACATCCACGACAGAAAGGTCCTGCACAGAGACATCAAAGCACAGGTGCTGTATGGTGAAAAGGGCCACAGACACTCTCTGTAAAATGATATTAATATATGTTGATTTTTGTTGTTTTTCTGTTTATTAAAACATGGCAGAATATCTTTCTAACCCAAGGAGGAGTTAAAGTCAAGCTTGGAGACTTTGGCATCGCCAAAGTGTTAAACAAGTGAGTCTGTGTGTGTCCAAAAATTGCCCGGTTGCCCGTTTGAATCCCTGAACTGGCAGGGCATGACTGACTCCCCAGTTGTTCCCTGGGCACCGTGGATAGGGCTGCCATGTGTGTTTACAGTCCCCTAGTGTGTGAATTTACTTGTGTATGACTGTGTGTGGATGGGTTAAATGGAGGAAATTCAGGACCAATATCACCCTCCACAGGAGGGTTCCACCATCAGCAAACTATGTAATAGACTGCCAGCTCACAAAGGAACCTAATGGAACTTCTAAGCAAAATAATTGTGTCTCGTTTCTTTTATCTGGTTCTCCTTATCACATTTCATATGAATCTCTGCTGACGGGTCCCACAGGGTCAGTGATCTCTGGTCTGTTTGACTGCTTCTGTCTTGCAGCACAGTGGAGCTGGCGAGAACCTGTGTTGGGACACCGTACTACCTTTCTCCTGAGATCTGCGAGAACAGGCCCTATAACAACAAAACGTACGTGAATTAAACATTCATCTTCAGCGGCAGCACACACACACACACACTGAGGCACACTGTCTGTCTGTGTGCTAAATCAAGATAAAACCAAACCAACCTGCTCACAGAAAGCAGATTAGCTTCCTGAGAAATGTCAGAAACATGATTGTGCTTTATCTAATGAACAAACATTCGGAGCATTACGTTTACAGATAGCTTCAATCAAGATTTTAAGAGTCTCTCTCTCTCTCTCTCTCTCTCTCTCTCTCTCTCTCTCTCTCTCACAGTGATATGTGGTCTCTCGGCTGTGTTCTCTATGAACTCTGCACACTGAGACACCCGGTGAGTGGCAGCATAACACAACATCTACTAATGCACACACACACACACACACACACACAATTTTAAAACATTTGATAATTTTAGTAAAACGAATGAAAATTTAAATGAGTGTAATTTTTCTGAACCCTCCTCTGATACAATAAAGATCTCATAGTGGTCTATGATGGAGAGATCTCCAGATCCTGCTGCAGCAGAGCAGCTCCACCCCCATGCTTCAGTTAGTCTGTTTCTATGTGCTAAAAATATGTCCTAACTTTTTCACGTGACTGTATTTGTAAATTCCAAAGTGCTGTTTATTTCCCGTACTAACAATTAGTGTGTGTGTGTGTGTGTGTGTGTGTGTGTGTTTGTGTGTGTGTGTGTGTGTGTGTGCGTGTGTGTGTGTGTGTGTGTATGTGCTACCAGTTTGAAGGCAGCAGTCTACGGCAGCTGATAGTGAGGATCTGTAGGGGCCGCTATACACCAGTGTCACAGCGCTACGGTGCTGAACTCAGGCTGCTGCTGTCGCAACTGTTTAAGGTCACCCCCCGGGACCGTCCCTCCGTCAACTCGCTGCTCAAACGCCCACTTCTGCACACACACATCAGCAAGCACCTGGACCATCAGGTAACACACAGATTTGTGTTGCCCAATGTATCAGATGTTCGGTGTGGTAATCGATGTTCCACGGATGATCTGTAGCTCTTTCTCTCTTTGTGGTAGCTGATGGAAGAGGAATTCAGTCACACAGTACTGCACAGAGTTAAGCCTGTAGCACAGCCAGGCCCGAAACACCATGCAGGTAACCAACACGGCCCTAAACACAACACTGAAGCCTTTTCCACCAAAAGAACTCTGGTTTTTGAATTGGTTTCCTTTGGGGCTTATAAGAACCTTGGGGTTTTTCAGTGAACCAGTCTACATTTACACCGGTTTAGATGGAACTGAATTTTTTGTTGATAAGAAGACGTAGAAGACGACACCGCTTGAGACTAATCTTCTGTCACGATTCCTGTACAACTAGACCTACTAATCTCTGCTTCCTGCAGCGAACACACTTTGCAGTTCTAAACACCACACAGAGTACCTAACATAGTCCTAAACACAATATGCAGCATAGGCTTAAACACAGTGCAGGACCACAACCCAACATAACCCTAACACAGCATAAGATAACTAGCACAACGAAAGACATAACTCAAGGTGGCCAACCCGACCCAAACACATCAGGAATACCTAAAACAACACAGCACAGACCCGAAACGACACAGGAATCTATTCAAACACTATTCAAACACAGATACTTAACACAGTACTAAACACAGCACATTCACAGGGTATATACTGGGTGGCACCTCAACACATAACCAAAAAGAAACCACCTAGTGGCCAAGATCACAGGCCCTCCAAACAGTAGCGTAACAGGTCTGTATTGTGTATTCACTTATTATTACATATGTATCATATTTATTTATATTCTATTTATATGTATAATCAGCACTAATGAACAGGTGTCTTACTTTCCCAAAGTCTCAAAAGCCCCGCAGAGGCCTGGCCCCACAGTGAACAAGCTGCCTCACAGACCGGCATGGAGGAACGCTGTTGCCAAGCCTTCCAGCCCTCAGTATAAGGTGGCTTTACCTTTTCACTCTCAGACAAATACATGATTAAATAGTGCTTTAATAATTGTGTTATTATGTCTCACTCTCAGGCAGGCCAAGGCCTTGTGGAAGGGGGAAAAGGCAGAGCATGGAAGGCCCCCGATCATTTGGAGGCCAAGCGGAATGTTCATCCACAGCTCTATGGACACAACCACGTCCAGCTGCAGCACCCCCATCCTCAGCACCCTCCTCTTCCTCCAGCAGCACCTGAGACCACTGAACCAGAGAGGCCGGTTGGCTGCTGCCCCGACAGGCTGAAAGCGCTGGAACCATACCAGCTGTGAGTGTGCATCTGTGTGTCTGTCAGTATGAGCATTTGGATCGTGGTGCTGACCATGCACATTACAAAGCAGGGGTCACCAACCCCGCTCCTGGAGAGCTACCTTCATGAAGGTTTAAAGTCTAATCCTAATCTAACACACCCATACAGCCAATTATGAACTTAGTTGAATCAAGTAGATAGTTGGATGACATGGTATGATGAATAGTACCACGTTAATATGAGTGAAAATGGAACCGTGCTGTGTTTGGGGCTGTAACGCGGTACAGAATGGATCAGAGTTTCCCGTTTTCCACCTCCTGGTCTTTTATTTGTGTGTCGCCAGCGTTGCAGCAGCAAGAGAGGAATACTTGCAGAGGAGACAGGAAGCCAATCAGTACAAACTGAGAGCAGAAAAGCAGCTGGTGAGAACACACACCCGTCACACTAACAGATCTTCCCTCCTTTTTACTGATTTTAAAGCCGTTAACGAGTGCTTGTGTGCAGGGTCTGAGGCCAAACACAGCAGACAAGGAACGGTACAGACATGTGGGTCAGCCACAACATCACGAGGAGAGACCCACCCCTCCTCCACAGGCTCTACAAGACAAACAACGTGATCACCAGGTATTGCAGTGTGTGTGTTATGTTTATGTTAGCACATTTCAGTACAGGCTTAAATCATCAGTACGACTTTTCAATTTGCTTATGATTCTTTAAGAAACATCACACACATGATTATCACACATCGATAATACAATTTCTGGGATGATGGTGTTGAATACCAAGCCAAAGTCCACAAACAGGACCCAGAGCCTTTCTGGTTTTCTGCCTCATTAAAGACTCCTCAGATCCACTTCACATATCCTGAATGCAGCAGGAGCATTGGACTGATCACTTCTGGGTGCAGATATTTTTGATGCATGTGTAAGGCATTATAACGTTCCAAAAGGAATGTGTTTGAGAAATTCTGAAGGTGTGTGTGTGTGTGTTTTGCAGGAGTATCTGAGACAGTTGCAGGAAATCAGGCAGCGTTATCAGGATGACGTCCGATTGATAAGACAGAAAGCTGATTCTGAGGTAATACAAACACTCATTATAGCCACAGTCTCACTCTTTATTAGGGTGATAGCGTTATTATTTGATCCCAGAATAAAGAGAAGTGTGTCAGAAAAGTAGATGATCATGATTCATCTCTGACTCCAGACTCAAACAGTCGAGAAATGTTTGGTATCTGACAGGTGCTTCTTTACATTACAACAGATGCTCATCTCTGTAGCCACACCCCCAAACCTGTCTATCCTTCAGATGGTCTCTCAGAGCTCCTCCAGATCTTCTTTAGGTAGTAAATAGATGTGGTTTAAAGTTGAGCAGAGCTGAACGATGGAGGAACCAGAACCGTTTTCATCTCAGCAGAGCATGAGGTGTCACTCAGTCTGACAGTGGAATAGCACTACGGAACAGGACTGTATGTGGATGAGAAGGTAGTTCCAGTTTAGATTCAGTGTGTGAATAAGGTCCGTCCATGCTGGTTTAACAAGTACAGAAGTACAAAAATGAGATCAAGTGACAGTTTAGTTCCAGTGTTTGTTCACAACGTTAGCCTAACCTTTCCCATTGTAAACTACAGAAGCCCACAGATACCCAACATATCTTCACTCATCATGCTCGTCTGATTTTTCACCCAACCGTCTCTTTAAACACACACGCCACACCACTGTGGTCCTTAAAACTCATCAGGTGTCGTGTCCTTCTGCAGGCCCAGCCAAAACCCGGAGGAACTTACCTGGTAAAGCATCCCGAAGACAAAGGAACACAAGAATCCATGAAAGATATGAAGGTAAACACACAAACACAAACACACAAATATGTATATATACTTTGACATAAACAGTAACGTCCCGTGAATGAGGAGTGAATCTTTCTGCGTGTGAATGGAATGATGATCTGTGTAAGTGATTACATCATTAGAGTCAAAGGACACATTTAATGCGGAACAACTGGAAGGAGGCTCTAGTTCCTCTAGACCACACCTGTAATCTTTACAGATCCACCCGAGACACAGCTGTGTGTGAGATTTGCAGCAATCCAAAATTGCGTTGGTTATTTTGTCAGTGAGCGAAGTTACAGGAGTCTTTTCTCTACAGCCTGCTAATGTGGAGAAAGCTCTGAAGGTGGTTCTAGAACAGAACCAGAGAGAGAGGAGAGAGCTGCAGAAGAAACACAAAGACAAGGTATCGACACTGTCCACTTGTCCAACTCAGGAACCCATCCTGCTCACTAGTGCTGAACATCTCTTTTCATTCACACAGAGAGGGATCATGTTTGAGATCAAGCTGCAGGACGAGGAGCTGAAGAGGGGTGCAGAGGAAGTAACGCAGAAATGTGATGAAGACACACTGGAGGAGGTAAAATATCATAGCCTGAAGCATGTTTCATTCAGCCCCAGTGGCATTAAAAGCTCAAAAGTAGTGCTGGGTGAGGCCGTATTGGGAGTGGGTGTGGAGAAACATGGAACTAAGCTTTGTTCTTCACACTAGTTTACAAGATCTCTACTGTTTTCTTCAGAATGAGAAGTTCTTCTTCCTGTTTACTGTGTTTATGTTTACTTTAAAAACTGCACACTACTGTTTGTTAAATTGGTCTAAAAATGGTATCAATACACAGACCCCCATATTTGGACATTTTATTATTAATTTATTATCTTTATTGGCATAAAACCCTTGTAGATTATGAAATTATAGATATTATGAAATTATGTTATGTATTATATTATATTAAATTATGAATTATAAATTATGAAAAGACAGTTCTGTCTTAATCCACATGGTGGTGCTGTTTCTTTCTTATTAAAACAAGGTTTCGTTCAAAGCAGTACAGAAGCTTCTGCTAAATACTCACATATACACACATCATAACATTATTTCTTCTTACTACATTCAACGTTCATCCTATCAGCTCATCTGATCACACAGGAGCTCTTTGTGGTTCTATAATTCCAGACTGTAGTTCATCTGTTTCTCTGCAGACTTTATTCTCCTCCTTTCACCCTGATCTTCAATGATCAGGACCCCACAGGACCACCACAGAGCAGATATGATGTGGGTGGTGGCTCATTGTCAGCACTGCAGTCACACTGACATGGTGGTGGTGTGTTAGTGTGTGTTGTGCTGGTACGAGTGGATCAAACACAGCAGTGCTGCTGGAGTGTTTAAACACTGTGTCCACTCACTGTCCACTCTATCAGACATTCCTACCGAGTGTCTCCACCTTGTAGATGTAAAGTCAGAGACAGAAGCTCCTCTGTTTCTACACAGTTTGTGTTGGTCGTCCTCTAGTCCTTCATCAGTGCTCACAGGACGCTGCCCACAGGACACTGTCGGCTGGACATTTCTGGTTAGTGGACTGTTCTCAGTCCAGCAGTGACACTGAGGGGTTTAAACACCATAGATTTAGGTACAAACATAGACTCTAATTACGTTGTGTGTCTTTCTCTGCGTCAGGAGGATATTCTGAACAAAACATTGCGGTTCGATACAGAACCACAGCTCCGACTGTTGTACAGGCCAGTCACTGCGACTGAGGTCAGTGTGGAGGTCAAGTCTGAGGAAAGGCTGGAGGGAGCTGCAGGAGAGGAGCATGTGAAAAGAGGAGTGTGGAGACAGGAGGCTCCCCAGACTCTCCTGAATGCACTGGCCAACATGGAGGTGTCATCTCTGTGTTCTGCTACATGTTCAACCCATCAAGGTGTGCAGAAAACACACACACACACACACACACACACACACACACACACACACACACACACACACACACACACACTCACTGTCACTGGTGTTATCTGAGGCAGAAAAGCCTCTGACTGGCTCATTTAACCTGCTCTTTCCTCACCCAGCCCCACCTCCACACACTCATTTACGTGTGCACGTCTCTAGTCATTCGTGAATTTACTTGTTTATTTGTTTGCTGATGGTTTGAGGTGGAGCTGCCCAGCAGGAAGCAGAGGATCAGCGGAGGCAGTGGATAAACCACCCCCCAAACACCCTCCTAAAGGCTTTGGCTGAGGCCCAGCTCACCTGTTCTACGCTGGGTAATGATTACAGAATAATTATGGAAGCCTTGCAACACAAATATCATCTACAGGTTTTCCACCAAAAAAAAGAATCATTTGGCCAAGAAACAACCCTTCCCCACTTAAGGATGTATAAAAAAGACAAAAGGACACCTGCTCATTCACTGATATCTGGTGAAATATGATAAAACATCCTCTGTTTTTTAATATTGCAATATATACTGCCAAAAAAAATATCGCAATATCCATTTTTTCCAATATCATACAGTCTTGCTCTCTACATTTGAAAATCTGTACTTTGTTTGAGCATCTGAAAGCAGTATTACTGTCAGTACTAAAGTTACACTGAATAAAAATGAGTTTATTGATGGTAAATCTGTTTTTTAATATGTTAAATTGTTTGGTCTGTTCTCGTTTATTGAACCCCTGAACGTCACAACAAATTAAATATTATGATACAAAGCTTCATTTTACTTTTTTGCAATATCACCCACCCCATAAACTCACCCCACGTGGCATAATTGATCACAATACATTATCATGTATCGTGATCACATGATATACATGTGACGAAGGTGCTGCTGAGGAAGAGGAGCAGGAGGAAAAGGAGGCGGCTGAAGGTGCAAAAACAAGCTCTGCTGCTGATGAGGATGACGAGGATGACTCTGACGTGGAGGTGGATGAAGAGCGCCTGGAACCCAGATCGGATGATGATGACACGTGAGTGTATCTGGGATAAAAACAACTACAGATGTTTGGTTTCAGTCAGAACTGTGTGAAGAACAACATCTTCAGTGTTTGAGCAGGTGTTATGATGATGCTGTTTGGACAAATGTATCAGGATGTCTGCTCATTCACTTTCTTCTGAAATCAAGGGTATTTAAAAGAGTTTATCCCAACTCATCTCAAAAGTACTGGATGGAGCTCCATCGTTCCAGAGAACACAGTTCCGTTCCACTGCTCCACAGCTCAATGCTTCCGTTTCTCTCATTTCTTCCTCAGGAACTTTGAGGAGTCGGAGGATGAGCTGAGAGCGGAGGTTGCTGACTCCATGAGGAATCTCTTCACTGAGGAGGATGATGAGGGACAGAGTGCTGTAGATGGAGATCCCAGCACGAATTTGGAAGAAGAAATGGAGGAGAGCAGTGATACTGGGGGTACAGATTCCTCTACACAAGGGGTTTTGGAAAAGGAATCACAGCTCCAAGCTGAAGAGGACCAGCAGCAGCAGCATGTAGGGCCAACAGAGGAACAGTAGAAGGACATTTATATTTGATATTATCTTCAGGTGCAGATCTGTGCAGAGGTTTCATGCTCCTAATCAAATTTAAAGTTCCATTAGGGATCCATTAGAGTTCCATTTAAAGATCCATTAGAATAGATGCAGGTTAACATAAATACATTAAACAGGAAGAAGAATTTCTCGTTCTGCATCAAGTAGTTGAGATCTTGTGAGCTAGTCTGAAGGACAAAGCTTCTGATTTCTCCTGGACACACCCAGGTGTTCAATTCCATCACCAACACATCAGATATAACACCATTAAGCACTGATTGACCAAACCAGGTGTTGCTGGGAACTAAAAATAATACTCGATTCCCACGAGGAGAGTTTTGGAGATGTTTAATGAACATTGATGGAAAAACAAGACTTTCTGTAGGATTGTTGTATGTGTTTACTTGTGCTTTGTTTTATGGTAAATGTTTTTTCTCCAAATTTAGTTCCGTTTCCAATTCCTGTCACATGATGCTACTAGTGCTGGGAGGGTGAAGGCCAGCTGAGTCAAATAAAACTGACCAACAAAATCTCATTGGACAGCTGATCAGTCTTGGAGCAGAACACTAAAGGTCATTGTACACTGGACGTGCTGTGCCGCGTCATGCCCCACAATTCAAATACAAAGTCTGGTACAGCACTTTATTTACTTTCACACTTTCAAATGTAACTTTCATTCACACTCCTTTAGTTCGAAAACAGTGAGTTAATGAGAAGTCATCAATATATTCGCTAAATTATGATCCATTAAATACTCTGAATCCATAAAGGACGAGTGTTAAAGGAAACTTGAATGTGAGCTTAGTCGTAGTGTCTGTGTTTTTAAGGCCATTATGAGCTACTGCTTCCTCCTGAGGATGGACCTTCGGACCACTGGAGAGTGCTTCATGGCCCACTGGTTGAGAAACCCTGCTCTAGACATTCATTCATTCAAGGCATTTAGCAGATACTGCTCTTATTCAAAGCGACTTACAAGGTGGGTCAGAATAGTGTTACGAGGCCCAAGGACTCTTATTGGTGTAGCACAGGATAGTTGCCCAGACTGGGAAACGAACCCCAGTTGACCACAGTTGACCTTTTTCATTGTAATTGTGATCAAGAATGAGCTTTTTAACCATATTCAAATTTTTTTAAGCTCTATATAGTCTATGTAGAGAAAGATGCATTACTGACATCAGACACATCTAATTACAAAATGTAATATATCTAATGTTGTCTGGTTCATATTTCCGGATTATTTTGTTTGTGTTTTCTGAGAAACAGTGTCTCAATTGTTTCTTCAGTGTTGTTTATAGTTACAATTTACAAGATCAGTAATAATATAAGCTATAATAGACATATTGTTCTGAATATTGGGGCAGTTTTAACAGTTTTATGAACTACAAGAATTAAACGTAACTGTAATTACATTATTCACACACATTCATACACATTATTACATGTGTATAATACTTTGTAACACGTTATGTCCTATTATGTCCATTATATTAGAGCAGGTCTCTGTGTAAGTGAAACATGTATCGACGCTGTCCAATGAAAAACACATATCTCCGAAATGGCCTCTCTTTACAGGAGAAACACAGATGATCTACAGTTTGAATGGAAGTGAAAGTGAAGTGAGTAATTAACTGTAATTTTACAGCATTTCTATTCGTCTGTTCATTGGAAATTATTTACACAGCGTACAGAGTAGCTACAAGCTTCCATCAGCCAATCACAGACAATCATCTACTACTACATCTATATTCATCATCTAACTTGGACGTCATTGTACTGTTCAATAACTAAATGGTACATAGTTTCATAGACCGCTTGGCAAAGACACATAATAAATGTTGTGTTTGGAGGTGAAATCAGATCCATGTTGTTCGTGTTGCACTGGAGCTCCATCCATAATTGTGCGTCAGTCAGTGGAGACCCGTAACAGAAATGTAACGGTGTGTAACAGTGAGGTTCTGTCAAGAACAGTAAATGAAGCAGATGTTTGTGGAAATGATCAAAAGTGTTTATTGTAGGAAAGGTACATGGGGTTAAAGCCAGCCACGAGAAATCCACAACAAAGGTGTTGGATTCTGGGACACAGAGTGTGCAGGCAAACACTGAGAAACAGGTAGTGTGCCAGGTACTCCATTACTGCAGGTCCATATGGTGGACAGACTTGCAGATCACATAGGTAGGGTGGATTGGTGGCAAGGCCAATTCCAGACTGGTGAAGGGGTAAGGGTGAGGAAATGAGCAGCATAAATGTGATCAGAACATTAGTCTGAGTCTGAGCTGATACGACTAAAAAGCATGTCCCGACTATTACTCCTGTTTATTCACTCCTACAGGAATAAGTCTCGGAGACACGCTGATATATTATTTAAGAAAATCTCATTGCCCAAAGGGGACAAATGAACCTTGTCCCTAAGAAACAGCTTAGTCTTGTAAAAGCGTATGTCGTGGTGATGCACGATACCCCCACTTATAGAAGAGAGAAAGTAAGCCATTTCACTGTTCACCATTCTGCGTGAATGCTCGATTGTCTTTGGGTTCACAGAACCCCAGCAGCGTCTCTGGTTGATGGCTGATAACATAATAATCATGTGGGGGAAACGCCGATGGAGATCCTCAAGGTCCTGCTTCATCATGGCGGCAAGATGCAAAGGCTTAACTGTCCCTAAGTCATTCCCACCACAGTGAATCAGCAGGACATCTGGGGGTAGTCGCCCTTCAAGCCAGTTCTTGAAAAGGGGAACGACAGAGTGCCACCTCAGTCCACCCCTACCAAGCCACTCAACCCGAGCCCCGACACCCAGGTTCATCCCCAAGGTGCTCCTCGCTCTCTCTTCCCCACGGCGAATGTAGCTGTCACCAAGCAGCAACACTCTTGGTAAACCTATGAAAGGGGGGAATCATTTACTGAAACAATGCCTTACAAAACCTCCTCTGAATATTAATGCGTGAAATGCTTCAGAAGGTCGTAATGAAGATTTGAGTGTTATGAGCTGCATGTTTTGGTACTTTGTTATTTGTCACTCACCTCTGCTTTGTTGAGGACTCATCATCTATGAATGATACTGTATGGTTAGCATTGTAAAAATCAGAATTTCATCAGAGAGCAGAATAAAATAAATCCTACATCTTAAACTCTTCACTAAAGTTAATGTCAGGAAATCTTCACTGATACCTGAGCTGTAATCACACTGCAGTAAAAACCAGTGCTGTCTAGAGAAGCTCAATCCTGCTTGAGGCACTGAGAGTAAAAACCAGTGCTGTCTTCAGAAGCTCAATCCTGCTTCAGGAATCTCGTTAGCAATCTGAGGTACTGAGTGAGGCACAGACTGGTATTTATACAGACATGAGTTCTATGAAGTCACTGATGGAATGTTTACGTCTCCATGGCGATATTGATGACATCACAGACCTTAACACATAACACTCAAACCTATTTGTAAGCAATCAGTCATTCAATATTCAATTAAAACATGAAACTCGTGATCTACAAATAAAATTGTATGGTTAGCATTGTAAAAATCAGAATTTCATCAGAGAGCAGAATAAAATAAATCGCACATCTTAAACTCTTCACTAAAGTTAATGTGTGATAGCTTCACTGATACCTGAGCTGTAATCACACTGCAGTAAAAACCAGTGCTCTCTTTAGCAGCTCAATCCTGCTTAAGAGTCCCGTGATGTCATCAATATCGCCATGGAGACGTTAACATTCCATCAGTGATTACGATTTCGATTACGATTATAGCCAAACACTCCTCCTTAAGGTGGATGGAGCTCCAGTGCAACACGAACAACATGGATCTGATTTCACCTCCAAACACAACATTTATTATGTGTCTTTGCCAAGCGGTCTATGAAACTATGTACCATTTAGTTATTGAACAGTACAATGACGTCCAAGTTAGATGATGAATATAGATGTAGTAGTAGATGATTGTCTGTGATTGGCTGATGGAAGCTTGTAGCTACTCTGTACGCTGTGTAAATAATTTCCAATGAACAGACGAATAGAAATGCTGTAAAATTACTGTTAATTACTCACTTCACTTTCACTTCCATTCAAACTGTAGATCATCTGTGTTTCTCCTGTAAAGAGAGGCCATTTCGGAGATATGTGTTTTTCATTGGACAGCGTTGATACAGGTTTCACTTACACAGAGACATCAGGCTCTAGTCTTAAATGAATTAACAACTGACCAACTGGACCAAGAGTCACCAACTCTGCTCCTGGGCAGCTACCTTTCTGCAGGTTGTACGTTCAACCCTAATCCACCCCTCCTGATCCAACTCTGTAGATGTTAGCTGAGGGGTGAGAACGAAGCTTTTTCAATCTTCAACACTGACATGGTGGTGGTGTGTTAGTGTGTGTTGCGCTGGTACGAGTGGATCAGACACAGCAGTGCTGCTGGAGTGTTTAAACCCCTCGGTGTCACTGCTGGACTGAGAATAGTCCACCAACTCCTGTGGGCAGCGTCCTGTGAGCACTGATGAAGGACTAGAGGACTGTGCAGAAACAGATGAGCTTTACATCTACAAGGTGGAGACACTCGGTAGGAGTGTGTAATAGAGTGGACAGTGAGTGGACACAGTGTTTAAACACTCCAGCAGCACTGCTGTGTCTGATCCACTCGTACCAGCACAACACACACTAACACAGCACCACCATGTCAGTGTGACTGCAGTGCTGAGAATTATATATATATATATATATATATATATATATATGGAAATATATGTGGATGGATGTGGAATGATGTTTTTAATGGACAGTTCATGTAAGGATTTATTATTTTTGTCCATTAAAATATACATTTAGTCTTAGTTTGCATTTACAAAATTTTACAAAATCTGTGGTCTGTATAGTGTGTGATCGATACAGAGCTGATTGATTATTGATCAGCAGCGGTGGCGGTGAGTCCTCCGGCCGCACGGCGGCGCTGTGGCTGAACGCTCAGTGTGGGGTGGAAGGGGACGGCAGCAGGATGGCGGCCGCGGAGAAGTGCACTAAAGAGAAGCTCCTGTCTGCTCTGAACGACATGGAGGTTTTATCTCGGTGAGTGTGAGCTGCGCGGCTCTGCGCGGCTCTGCTGCTCTGCTCCGACCGCTGCTCTTCATTCCGCTTCTCGGCGACGCTGTACTAACGCCGGCGCGCTCACACGCCGCTCTGATTGGCTGGCGCCGTTGGCGTGCTGGGCTTGGATTGGCTCGTGGCGCATGTGCGAGCAGGCCTCCGCATTCTAGACCAATGAGAGCGCGCAGGAGGCGGGACTAAAGCAAAATCGCCTTTAAAGTGAAGTAAAGCGGTTTGTTGACTGTTTTTTATCAGAAAATAAGAGAAAGGCCATGAAGGAGTTACTCATACCTGACGAGGCCTCCACAAATAAACTCCACTTTACTTCTATTAATATTTAATTCAACGTTTAGAGTGAATATACATATATAATCTCATATCACAGAAAGGTTTAACTGTAGTGACTGTATATCTGTCTCTGACTGTATATCTGTCTCTGACTGTATATCTGTCTCTGACTGTAGGATGGACAGTGAGTGGATACAGTGTTTAAAAACCACAGCAGCACTGCTGTATCTGATTCCTTAATTTCCCTGAAGGAACCCTCCCAAGGGATCAATAAAGTTCTATTCTGTTCTTCTATTCTATTCTATTCCCTCGTACCAGCACTCGTTAAATGTGAGAGTAGTTTGCTGTGTATGTAGTTTTGAGATGATTAAAGCTCCATCTTAATTGAGGAGGGATATATTTAGGTGGTGTTTTGGAGCAGAATCGTGTCCTGTGCTTTTTTATGGGAGCTGTTATTGGAAAAAGCGGCGTCTCAAAGAAGGTTGACTTGCTGTCTGGATATTTTTGGACACTCAGCCTTAAACTGCTGTAATCTATTGTTTTGTGTCCATCTGTGCAGAGAGCTGATAGAGATGCTGGCTCTGTCCCGGACCCAGAAGCTGCCCCAGCCTGGAGAGGACACACAGGTACAGTGTGGCTTTATTGTGGTCCAAACCGAATTCAGAAATGAGAAATTCTACTTATTAAAGAGACTTGTATCTCCAAACAGCAACTTCACAGCAGAATATGTAACGGATAACTGCTGGAAATCAGATTTTTATCAGTAATCACATTAAAATCTACTTGAGAATTCAGATAATGGGCTTTAGATTTATGAGTCTGGCAGTGATTGGATTTCTGCTTTGCATCCAGCCAATAGACTCACAGAAACCTCATGTAAAACACAAAGTTCAGGCCTTTTCCTACACATTGAGCTGCAATATGAACAAACATCATCTAGAAAATTAGGAATATTTACATTCTTTTAAATTAATCAGTTTTCTAGACCTTTCTTAATTCGTGGTGTGCTGTTTACATGATCATGAGAAGAGAGGGGCTGTTTGCTCTCTTTCTTTCCTCATAAAGTGTTCAAATGTCAGAATAAAAGTCCTGAGAAGGGATAATACTGATACATACATAACAAAAATAATGGACGTTTAGATTTTTTTAACTAGAGGGAAGTATTGTGTAATGTCGTGACAAATATTAGTAATCTAATCATTAAATATAACTCAAAAATCTCTTGTGTTTGTGGTTTGGTGTCGTTAACAGGTTCTGGAGCTGCTGGTACAGAGGGATAAGGAGTTTCAGGAGCTGATGCAGACGGCCGTGGAGCAGGGCAGGATCCACCAGGAGATGCAGCAGTTGGAGAAGGAGGCGGAGAAGAGGGACAGCGACATTCAGCTGCTGCAGAAACAGCTGAAAGAGGCCGAGCACATCCTGGTGAGTCTTCCTGAACGTTGTTGTGGGTCAGAGAGAACCACAAAGATCAGCTGTGAACCTCACAGAGCTGAATGAACCGGGCAGATCTGCCTGCTTCTAAATGTAACGGCAATATCAGTAACATCAGTGTATAAAACTAACCAGCCTCCTTCAGAAGCAGGTTTTGAGTTTAAATCTCACTTTTGTTAAAGTCGGACTTTTTTACAACCTGAATTAAATTTTTGGTAATTTCTGAAAGAGACAAGTACCAAAAAAGTACTTTTGGGTATCAATATCTAATTACAGGTGCAGGTACCGGTACAGGTACTGGTATTGGTTCAGATGCGAATGGTACAAAACCCTGTTATTAAGGAAAGCTGATGGCCAGTTTGTCAGCCTGTCCACTGAGACTGAACTGTCCCCTCTCTCCTGCAGGCGACTGCAGTGTACCAGGCCAAAGAGAAGCTCAAGTCCATCGAGAAGGCCAGGAAAGGTACTGTGGTTCTGTTTGAATTCACTACCGTAGGAAAAACATCTCAGTCTGATCATTTAATTCAAAAACTGTCATATATTTTATATTTATTACATTTAAAGTGATATTTCATGAGTTTTTGTAAGTTGATACTGTGATCGTCTGTTCAAATGCGATTTTAAATGTTCTTATGTTGTGAGATTCTGGTTTTCATGATCTATAAGCCAAACTGATCAACAGTAAAACAAAAAAGGCTTGAAATGTCACTTCATCTGTAATAAATATAAAATATCACAGCTTTTTAACCATATTCTAATTTTTTGTTTTAGTACCAAGTTAGATATTCCATTGTTTATCGGATGGAATTCAGAATTCTGAACTCAATAGCTGGACTGAAATGTTTGATGATGTAATAATTCAGCTCTTTTCTGTGTGTTTGATTTGCAGGCAGCATCTCTTCAGAGGAAATCATCAAGTATGCGCACAGGATAAGTGCCAGCAATGCAGTGTGTGCTCCTCTTAACTGGGTCCCAGGTATCGTCTACATCCTGTATCTCTTACACCCATCAACCATAACATTATGACCACCTCCTTGTTTCTACATTCACTCCAGCAGCACTGCTGCGTCTGATCCACACTAACACACCACCACCATGTCAGTGTGACTGCACTGCTGAGAATGACCCACCACCCACATAATATCTGCTCTGTGGTGGTCCTGTGGGGTCCTGATCATTGAAGATCTACAAAGAGCTCCTGTGTGGACAGAGGAGCTGATAGAGTGGACAGTGAATCAAGGAGGTCATAATGTTATGGTTGATTTGGTTTATATCTATATATTTGATAAAATTTAATAACCAATAAAATTGCCAGAGGGCTATAAAGAGCAGGTGTCCCAATACTTTTATCCATGTAGTTTAGTCAAGCCCTGGTTGGTATTTTTGTCTCGGGAGCCTTTACTGGGAGTTCCGTTATTGATTCTGTTCTGCCTCGACTGTTCGTGGGCTGTGCCGCGGGCGGATTCGTCATTTTGTGTTTGTGTGCGTTAGGTGACCCTCGGAGGCCGTACCCCACGGACCTGGAGATGCGCAGTGGGATGCTCGGTCACATGAGCAACCTGCCCACTAACGGCGTGAACGGCCACCTGCCGGGAGATGCACTGGCTGCTGGGAGATTGCCAGGTGAATGTGTGGGTGAACGTGTGATTCTGTGATTAGGTGTCACAGAGTGGTGGGCCTTTCTATAGTCTAAAACCACTTTGGGTATGAGAATCTTTATATCGAAGTATCATGATATATTCTGTGGCTCATCTGACTGGATTTTATGATTAAACCCTGACCACTAGATGGCAGTGTTGTACTCTGTTTTTCATACAGTGACAGTTTTGGTTAAATTTGACTTTAAAATTATAATAATCCTGCTTGAAATATCATAATATATTGTAGTATATTAAACTGTAACCCTTGTATCATGATTTGCATCGTATTGCCAGGTTCTTGGCAATCTATAAAACCCCAAACAAAGACTTCCCCACACAGCCGAATGCTGGCGGATCTGGAACCACATTCATCTCAGCACAGAATGTAGACATGGGGACGAAGATTAATCACTCTACTTGGTTTTGTGCTGCCGACTCCTTTAAAGCAGCATTATGCAGTAAAATCAGATCAAACTCTGAGCGCCACCTCATGGACAGCTGTATGCTTGCATTTGTAGACAAGCTGAGAGGAAGCAGGTGGAGTGAAGTGGTTAAGTAATATGAGAGAGGTTCTCATGCAGCTCCACCAAAGTTGCATAGTGCAGTAGCGGTGTTTCTGCCTCTCTGTGTTACAGTCAGTGGAGCTTCAACATGATTCTGATGCTGCTGTATTAATGTGAAATGCTGCCTAATGTTGCTTTAACAGCTTGAACTAGAACCCACTGTGTTCTAGTGGTGTTCCTTTAGCGCTTGTTTGAGAAGATGTGGTGGAGCTTTTGCACATATCTCAGAGGAAGACTGTGTTGGTCTTCACTCTCCTAGCACTGGTAGCACCGTGTCATTGGGGAGTGGGGTTCTAGATAGTAGGGGAACTTATAAAGTGGAGGGGTGTGGTTGTGGGTGTTGTGTTTTGAGACGCTGAATTTGTTTTCCCCTTGTCCTCTCAGACGTGCTCACGCCTCAATATCCCTGGCAGTCTGCTGAAGTTTCCATGGGGATGCTGCCTCCTCACCACGGCAACGATTTTGGCCTGGAGCCGCCAGGCCACAACAAGGAGAACGAGGATGACGTGGAAGCGATGAGCACGGACTCGTCTAGCAGCAGCAGCGACTCAGATTAAGACTGTTAAGACATTTCTCACACGTGTCTGACACATTGATCAGCCATAAAATTAAAACCACCTAATTTTGAGTAGGTCCTCCTTGTGGTTCCAAAACAACTCTGACCTGTTGAGTCATGGACTCCACAAAACCTCTGAATGTGTCCTGTGGCATCTGGTACCAAGTATCAGTGAGCCTTGTACCGGTTGTCCTTCCTTGGTGTAATTCGGTAGATATTAACCACTACATACTGGGAACACCCCACAAGTCCTGCCTGATGTTTTGACCCAGTTGTCCAGAACATCACAGAACAACAGAACAACTGACAGACTAATATATCCATCCTTCCACAGGAGCCACTGGAACCAGAGTTGTTATTCACTTCATCTGGCAGTGGTTTTAATGTTATGACTCATCGGTGCAGCTTTGCTGTCTTATGTCCACTTTAACACTTTCATGCAAAAAGGAACATCTAAACCCAAATTCTCGGATAATCAGGTGTGTTAGGCTTTGAGGAGTGGGTGTGATGGTTAACGCATGCATTCAGCACCGCGGTGTTGATAATGGTGTACATAAACTTCCATTACTTGTCAGCCTTGTAGCTCCAGGACTGAAACTGAACTAAAGCCAAAATCAAATACATAAACAGAGCTGGGATTGAGGAAATCCCAATCCCAGTCGTGCACTGTAATTCCAATAATGGAATTAAACTGCTGTATCTTGGAAAGTGATGTATTTTCTTTTTATCCAACCCCATCCAAATTGATTCTCTTATCTAATCCCATAGTCGTGTCCCTTAATAGCTTTTTTTACCCCTGTCAAACGAGACCACCACCCTGATGCTGTTTACTTGTACCTATTTGTGTAAATAATGCTGTAAATATGTTTGGGATTTCAGACTGTAAATAAAGTTTTCTTTTGCTAAAGCAGGAATGTGTTGATGTAGTTTTAGTCCCTCCCAGTTTAATCATTACCAGTACCCCACTATCTGCCCCATTTCACAATACTAGCAGCACTTGGAGGGTAAAGCCTAAGACAGTCTTCCTCTGAGACATGTGAAAGACCATCGTACCCAGCCTGGACCCTCCTCCTCCATCCTAAATATTGATACTCCCACCACCATGTTTCACTGCAAACATCAGACAGCCCTGACTAATGGATATACTGGTTACACTCTGAGACTTTTCTGACCAATCAGAAATGAGACAAACCCAACCTGGACTCCCATTTCTGGACTGAAATCCAGAGGAGATTCTGTGATCTTGGGCTAAGAGCACTTTCCTGTTTGGCCATCAGATGGAGCTTCAACACAAGGCTGTGTTCCAGTGGAATCTCACTCATGTACTATTTGCACTGCATTGATGAACAAATTACCTTGGCTTTGCTTCAGTCCTGAATCACCACTTTGAGAGCAGAAAGGCAATTGTATTGATTTCGCTCATTTAGGGCCTGATTAGCTGATTAAAGTGGGTGTGTTAAAGTAAGGGAACCACTTTTTTGACCTGCGGTGCCACTGAAATGCTTCTGTTTATTATGTATATATAAACAAAAGAAAATGATATATATATTTCCCCTCCATATATAGTTCATTAGTTATTCAGTGTATATACAGGGGTTGGACAATGAAATGGAAATACCTGCTTCTAGACCACAATAATTGATTAGGATGGTGAACTAGGGCCTCCTTTTGTGTCCAATACAGCGTCAATTCGTCTTCAGAAGGGCATTTTTTGGATACAATCCGGGTTCGCACCCCAACATCCCTTTCAGACAGCTTCCTCTTACGTCCACAGTTAATCCTGTTGGATGTGGTTTGTCCTTCTTGGTGGTGCTGACGTTACCCTGGATACCGTGACTCTTGACACATTACAAAGACTTGCTGTCTTGGTCACAGATGCGCCAGCAAGACGTGCACCAACAATTTGTCCTCTTTTGAACTCTGGTATGTCCCCATAATGTTGTGTTTGTTGCAATATTCTGAGCAAAACTGTGCTCTTACCTGCTAATTGAACCTTCACACTCTGCTCTTACTGGAGCAATTAATGAAGATTGACCACCAGGCTGCTCCAATTTAGCCATGAAACCTCCCACTACAATGACAGTGTTTCAGTTTCATTGTCCAAACCAGGTCCAAGCTTGTTTGGAAGCCGTTGCCAACAGCATCTTGAAAGGTATCAAGACTCAAAATGGAAAACAGTGACCCAGAGCCGCTGTGAGGACTTCCTCAAAGCACAAAAATGCTAATGCTCCATACTAACCAAGTGACCCGAGTCAGACCCCACTGAACACTTCAGTGAAGACGGGCCCGAGGGCCTGCATTTACAGGCTACAGAGACTATCAGCGAGGAAATGTGAGGATTTAGACCAGTGAGCACCATGTTCACTTTTGTACAAGAGCCCATAGTCACACAGTGGGTGAAAAGTATTGAGCGCGTCACCAATTTTCGGAATAAATGTATTTCTAAAGGTGCTAACAACCCATCCAGTCCACACATGCAAAGAAATCAAACCATAGATGTCCATAAACGAGGTGTAATAATGAGAATTGACAGGGGAACAATAATAATACTTTGTTGTCTTACTGAAATGTCCACCCTCAGATCATCTTCATCTGTATGCTGAAAAACAGCTCCACACCATGATGTTCCCACCTCCAAACTTCACGGGCATTGTGTTTTAGGGGTGATATGCAGGGCCTTTTCCCTCCAAACATGGTTTGGATTATGGCATCCAGAGAGTCCAACATGCTTCAACATCTTCAACATGCTTTTCTTCAGCAATGCAGTCTGACGTGGTTAGCGTGCATGCAGGCCACGGTGGTTGAGAGCATTACTTGTTTTCTTTTAAACACTGTACCTGCTGATTCCAGGTCTTTCTGTAGCTCCACGGATGCTCCTTGGCTCCTGGATCATTCTTTTTTACTCTAGGTTGTGAAGATCACTGGTTTTATCCATCGTGAGATGTTTCTTGTGTGGCACCTTGGTAATGAAACACCTTTTTACAGGCAGTTCAAGCAGCTGATGTGAATTAGGATTGCTTTCTAATCACTGATAGATTTTCATTGGGGAACCATCCCTGTGACTGGAAGGCTGCTGGTTCAAATCCCTGAACTGGCAGGACATGATTTGACATAACTCCCTAACTGCCCACCACTCCGGGCAGGTGTGCTCACTGCTCACTGGTGTGTGGATGGGTTAAATGTGTGCAAAAGCACCTTTACGTTTACTTGGTGACAAAATTGGTGACACGTTCATTACTCGTTTCAGCTGCTGTATACCAATCAGAGGTTTTGTTGTGCACATCGCTCCTACAATGGGCACAACATCAGCGACAGACTGACGACAACATTTGCATTAATGCTAATTAGTTCAGTTACTTTCTGTATCATATAAGAACTGAATTAACTACAGACATAAACACCCTCATATTACAGCCGCCAGCTTGCTTTGCATTGACGCTTTTCTTTTCAGCGTTACTGTGGTACAAAGACGCCCATTCCTTTATGCAGGGTTCTGTTTGTTCTGCCTTAATTGTAGATCTCTTTTCTTGTTCCCTCGTTCTTTCTTCCACATCCTCCTTTCGCTGTTTGTCAAAAAGTGACAGAAGAAGGGGGATGGCTGGATTGATAAAGATGAAAAGCTACAATGGAGCCGCAGCGTCAGGCTTTGAGTGACTGCCAGCTGTCACGGATCCACACATTAAAGCGATACTTCAGCGCAGAACGTATGTATTCAGTCAATCAGCACAGACATGCTTGGTGCCTGAGGATTCCGTCATTAGTTCTAGTGCTGGAGCTATGAGTAGGGTTGCCAGATTTCAACTGGGGTAAAACTGGAGCGGATATTGGCCTGAGGAGCATTGTTGTAAGATGTCACTACCCATCATTAGACGAGCTAAACACCAAATCCCCTTTAGGACTCTCCCACTATCCCATACGACGCCCCGACACTAGGAGGGTGAGGACGAGCACATGTCTCCTCTGATACATGTGGTCAGGCCCCGCCTCTTTTCACACTGCATCATTGCTGGGCAGCCAACGTGCTTGGAGGAAAGCGCCAGGTCTTCAGTTCCAATACACTGACTAACGGACATCTGTGCCAACCAGCATTGCACTGGGTGTGATGTGGGGAAAGAGCACAAGCAGCATTTTTTAATGTCCCAAGGGCCAGTTTTTGAGTTGCAGAGTTGCCCTCGCCTTTGGTCACTACCTGAACCACACTGCACCAGACCCCCATTACTACTCCTTAGGTCTACTTGAAGCCCCCCAGCCAGAACAGGATGAACGGATGCCCCTTGTGTTCCCGTAGTCCTAAAATATGGTATACCCGCTCTGTCTGATTGGCTGGGTTCAGGAGAGGAGGGCTGACTGATCTGTTTCTGAAATGTTGCATAAGAACATTTTCTCATCTGAAATGCAGAATATTGGACACACGGACAGCGGCGCTCGTTCCGCTTGATGTCGTGCATCAGCCAGACCCTCTGTCCGCAGGCCGCACTGTCTCACGGATGGAAGTGTGCCTGCTGTAGCGTGGCTGACAGACGTAGGCCAGGGGGACGTTACAGTGTTTTTCTTTCTGTCCGAACAGGAAATGAAAAGCCTCGCTGATGAGCTGAATCAGGTGTGTTAGTGCAGGATAAAGACTAAATGATAGCGATAGGAGACCCCCCCACCCCCTCGGCTGACGTGTGCAGTCTCATTACATTACGGAGTCCTTGTTGACTTCCCAGCTCACCGGCCCCCAATACTCAACACCAGCTCATAAAGATGGCCCTTGTGTACGACAGTACGAACACTGTGCTGTAGTTGCTGAGATGTGCAGTCTGTGTTTTGAATAATGAAGTTATTAAGTAAATAAAGACCATAGATACTTAGGTTAGGGTCAGGGTTAGGTTTAGGGTTGGGGTCAGGGTCAGGGTTAGGGTTAGGGTCAGAGTCAGGGTTAGGGTTAGGATAGGTTAGGGTCAGGATTTGGTTTAGGGTCAGGGTCAGGGTTAGGGTCAGGATTTGGTTTAGGGTCAGGGTCAGGGTTAGGGTCAGGATTTGGTTTAGGGTCAGGGTCAGGGTTAGGATAGGGTTAGGGTTAGGGTCAGGATTTGGTTTAGGGTCAGAGTCAGGGTTAGGGTCAGGATTTGGTTTAGGATCAGGGTCAGGGTTAGGGTTAGGATAGGGTTAGGGTCAGTATTTGGTTTAGGGTCAGGGTTAGGGTTAGGGTCAGGATTTGGTTTAGGGTCAGGGTCAGGGTTAGGATAGGGTTAGGGTCAGGATTTGGTTTAGGGTCAGGGTCAGGGTTAGGGTTAGGGTCAGGGTTAGGGTCAGGGTTTGGTTTAGGGTCAGGGTCAGGGTTAGGGTCAGGGACAGGGTTACAAGATATTTTGCGTCACAAAAAGTTACAAGGAACATTTCAAACCAGTCTGCTTTCTGACTGAATCCCAACACAGCCACTCAAAATGAAGCTAATTTGCATATATTGCTATGTTTCTTAAAAGCTTTGTCTGGCAGTTCTTAACCCTTTTCCTTAATGAATGAAGTTTCCCAAATCTTAGTGAAGATTGTCGAAGTTAATGAACTCTATTTCTGTACATTTCTTTGTATATCTTCATATTTCTAACATGATTATTTACTGTAATATTATCAGGAGTCGTATCAGTTTGTTTTGATACAGTACAACGCAGTTTCCTGATTCCGAGGCCCTGACCAAACACATCCACAGAATCCTCCAATGTGGAGAGCGTTTTCAGAAACCTTCACCTTGGAGAGCATTTTCAAAAAAACTCCATCCATCGAAAGTGGAAGCAGTATGGCACGACTACAAACCTAGCAGGACATGGACATACACTTGAATTGACAACATAGGCAGGAGACACTATTTAGAGAAGCAGCCAAGAGGCCCACAATCACTCTGGAGGAGCTGCAGAGATCCACAGCCCAGGTGGGAGAATCTGTCCCCAAGACGACTGTTAGTCATGTTCTCCAGAAATCTGACCTTTATGAACGAGAGGCAAGAAGAAAGACATTTTTGAAAACATGCCACGAGACGTGCTGTTTGCAGTTTACTACAAGCCATGTAGGGACACAGCAAACATGTGGAAGAAGGTGCTTCTGGTCTACATGTAAAACACTGTGTGGCAGAAACCGTATCTGTGCATAATTTTGTTTTCACTTCTCAATTACTGGCTACTTTGTGTTTTTCTGTCATAGAAACCCCCATAAAAAAGTTTGTGGGGAAGTTTCAGACTCAGCTTTATTGAAGGTGTGTGTGTGTGTGTGTGTGTGTGTGTGTGTGTGAGGCCTCGTCTCGTGGCAGTTCTGAGAGCTGATATTAAGTAATGACCGTTTCCTCCGTGACGCGACTCACTCTGCATTATCTCACTCTCACAGTCCCAGTGTCACACAGGTGTAAATGAAACCATCACCTGTCACAAAGTTGTGAACACACATGGGCAGGTTTGTGTGTGTGTGTGTGTGTGTGTGTGTGTGTGTTTAGCACAGTGAACACAGATATGCTAATGTGAACGGCTTTTACCAGTAAGACCTCAACAACGAGCTCAGTGACACTGGGAGATCAGTGCAGTGACTAATTACACTGTATGTACCAGTCTGAGTGTGTGTGTGTGTGTGTGTGTGTGTGTGTGCAGACAGACTGAGGGCTGTGCAGGTGTTGTTGGCAGCAGTAAATGGCTTATTAGCGTTTACTCATTGTTTCAGCAGGAGAAAAAACACAGCACTACTCAAACTCATCTCATTACCGCCTGTGTGTGTGTGTGTGTGTGTGTGTGTGTGATAGAGAGAGAGAGAGGGAGAGAGAAAGAGAGAGAGGGAGAGAGGCAGGCAATCAGGCATCTGTAATTCCACAGTTTTGATGATCTTTAGAGATCTGAATCCCTGTCCTTAGTTACTCTGAAGGCTGAGCTGGAAGCTGGAATAATTATCATGTCCAAATATTTGTGGACACCACTTCTACTCTATTCTTTCAGCTACTTAAAGTTTACAATTGGACTCTCTGGAGCAGATATTCAAACATGACTCTATTGTCTCCATGTCTAATAGCAGGTGTGGACTAGAGGGTATAAAGACCCCCAGCATTGAGCTGTGGAGCAGTGGAACGGTGTTCTCTGGAATGATGAGTATGGTTCGAGGTGAGGTGATGATCATCAACAACCAGGTCTATCAAATCCTCACAGCAATGCTCCAAAATCTAGAGACAACAAAAGGAGTGATATCATTTGGGCAGCCAAAGGCCATCGTCTGAAGGGAGGAGCTGAATTAGCAGGAGCATGGTTTACAAACAGTGGCAGAAATCCCAGAGTACAGGAAATTCTTTGTGGTCCAAAGACGAAACTCACTGAAGGCCTCTTGCATGCCACTCTGCTCCATATATGTCCAGTCTGCAGTGTCTTGTGGAGTGTTCTTTCAGAATCTAGTTGTGAAGGTCCTGCTGGAAGCAATGCTTACCTGCAAAGGTAATGAAGCAAATTTCATTCACAAACCTTGAAACACTTCAGTGGTTTTGTGCGTCGGGTTTATCGCAACATGCCAGACGTCTCTGCATGGAGGTGTAGAGGTTCCTAATGGTGTCCTGTGATGATCCATCCCATGCTGCTTGAATGTTCTCACTCAGTTCTGCAGATGGTGTGGAAGGGGTGGAGTGTTTATAGAGCGTCCAATAGCGTCCACACATTTTCGATCAGGGACAGGTCTGGAGATGAGACCGACCACGGCATAGTATCTGTGTCTTCAAGACGAGATCTTGAGATGGCAGCAGTGAGTGGACGAGCGTCGTCCTGTTGGAATACCTGATATGACCTTAATGAACCAGAAGAACCGTAAAATGTTTCTAGGTTCTCACCACAGTTTACACAGATGCTATTATTTTGAATTCTAGAGAATTACCTCCTAAAGCAAGAGGTGGAGAACAGAAATGCATAGCTCATATTCTTAACTGAGAGAAATAACTTTCCATCAAACCCATTTCTCCAGTGTCCTCGTTAAAGAAAGTGGAAACATGAAATATGGATTTGATATTTGAATTTGCATAATTTAACAAAAACATGAGACGGAAACTCACTGGTGCCTTTTCTCCCTTTTCACTGAAGCCTTCAGTCCTTAGGTTCCCTACACTGTGCCAGAAATGGATTCATGTTGTCAGAAAAAATACAGATTGGGCAGACATGTCGAATAAACCCGTACCTGAAATCCATCAAAGTGACGACGAAGGCCTGGGAGCGCACTCGCAGATCGCTGGAATAAGCAGAAAATTCACACGCTTCAGTAAAAATGGTTTCACACATCAGTCACTTATACAAGCCATCAGGCTTCAAGTGTAATCACAGAAAACCTAAACACTCAAACCCACTTTATTACAAACACCCACCTTCTGCTTCATCGCTGGCCACTTTATTGGAAACACCCACCTTGGATGGATGAAGGTGGTAATTAGGGAAGGGATTATAGATAATGATGGGGAATAATCGTGGCCGCTGGGCCTCTGTGCCGTTATCGCTCCACATTATTAAATCTGTTTTGTCCGTTTCTCCCGGTTGCCTGTAAGGGGGGCTGTTTGTCCTCCTGTTTTCATCCCCCCTTTGAATGATGGAGTGAAGAGGGGTTTATCTTTGCACAGAGAGGTGTCTGATGACTCACCTCGTGCACAATGTATATGTGTGTGTGTGTGCGTGGGTGTGTGTGTGTGAGTGTGTGTGTGTGTGTGTGTGTGTGTGTGTGTGTGAGAGAGAGAGAGAGAGAGAGAGAGAGAGAGAGATGACTCTGACCAGGCTCTATAAAGGGTATCATGATTTTTTGTACTGACAACAATAGAAGGTGAAAAGGAAATAAGTGGTTTGGAAAGAAACAGCACCGAGAAAGACAATGACTCAAAGCAATGCCAGCACTTTAGAGACCAGAAACATGTCCTCGCTTTGTTGTGTCTCCACTTTGGATGTGCACTCTCATCTGAAAAGCATCATGTGAACTGCAAAACAATCTCACAATGTAGAGGCTGTCGTTTACCCCAATCAGCCATAATCTTACCACCATCTGCCCAGGGCTCTAAGTGGCAGAGTGGTCTGGTGGTCACAGGTTCGAATCTCGGGTCATGCTACTCGCCATTGGGCCTAATTACTTTCAGATTGAGGCTGAATATTGGGGTAAAAGACCAGGCCCACCATGTACCACCTCAACTGATCTGGACATTCAAAGGCATGAACATGGACTCCACAAGACCTCTGAATGTGTCCTGTGGTTTTGGGCACCAGCAGATACAGCAGATCCTTTACGTCCTGGCAGTTGTGAGGTGGGACCTCCATAAGCATCAGTGAACCCTGGGCCGTGTGACCTTTTCGCCACTTCACCGGTTGTCCTTCCTTGGAGCAATTTTGGTAGGTAATGATCACTGCATACTGAGAACAACCCGCAAGACCTGCCTGAATGGGATGTGGGGTCTTGTTATGATATTCAGTGCTCATCTAAAAGTATTTGGGGCTATAACCTCAGAAGCCCAGGCCAGGAGATGCCCCTGGTGAATACGCAGATGTTTTTACACACTACTAGATTATGATTGGAGTCGGGTCAGATTGAGTCGTTGACCAGTATACATTACTCGGTCTGGGTAAAAATCGCATACAGGGCTTTACAGAGATACCTGGCCTTCACATGGGTCTCCTTCCTTGAACCTACTTATACCAGAAACTCTGATCCAGATTCCACCCCTGACACCACTTGTGAAAATTGCATCAGCTGATGGGAGGCAACTCTCAAGACTTTAAAATTTCAAGGTGTGCAATCATAACCCATAATGGTGCAATCACAGCTCTTTAAGAAGGAACACTTCAGAACACTGATCATGATGGAAGAGTTCGATAGAGGACAGTGTGTAAATAAAGTGCTTAGTTCACACTCCAGCCCTGTCACTCGGTTAGGAGTTCGTTAGGAACAAAGAGTGATGTTCATGTACACAATGTTAAGGTCTGAACTTTGACTGGTCCATTCCAAAACATTAACTTTATTCTTTTGTAATCACTCTCTGGTAGAACGACTTGTGTGCTTAGGGTCATTGTCTTTCTGCATGACCCACATTCTCTCTGATTCGGCTCACAGACAAATGTCCTGATATTTTCCTTTAGAATTTGCTGGTATAATTCAGAATTCACTGTTCAATCTCCGTTCATTTTGCTAAACACACACACACACACACACACACACACACACACTTAGGCCTACATGAAGCCCCCCATCCTAATTATGATGAACTACTGTGAGCCCCAGTGTTCTCTTTACTGGAAACCAGAATTTGGTCTCCCTGTCATGTACACAGGACAGAACATATTGGGTTCTAAACCCGTTTAAACCCACAAGGTTTAAAATGTGATTTTTTTAAAACCCCATTAATTTCTGTCATTTCGACCCAGTACGACAAAGGATGGCCATAAAACTCACTACAGAATGACTAACTTCAGTGGACTGTAATGACTTTCTTTACATCTTAACTGTTTAATTATGCAGAGAATTTGAATATAGAATTTACAGAAATGAAAAAGGCCTGGATCGGTCGTACGCCCTCTCGGTAACGACTCTACTGTGGGATTAATAACGATGTAGCCTCGTTAAAATCCAGTTTAATCCTGCAAACAAACACTGCATTGCTTCACTTCTCGGTCACTTTCACAGACAGAACAAACCCAACACTCCATTCTCTCTCTCAAGAACAGTGTGACTCAGCCTCTCTCTCTCTCTCTCTCTCTCTCTCTCTCTCTCTCTGCTCATTATCCACCTCAGACTTCACCAAATGATCCACAACAGTCGCAACCTGACCTTTACATAGCCTCTCACACACACACACACACACACACACACACACACACACACACACACACACACACACACACACACACACACACAGAGTGATGTCAAAAGAAAAACAGTGAAACAGAAGTTTTTAATATGACCATTTCACAAAACAGCAACAAAATAATGACTTTTCTTGCAATTTTGTTGAAGTTATGACTCACCAGCCCTGAATCATGACATCAACATACAGTAAATGAACATGGCCTTGATAATTGTGATGACTGTGATATTACTCATTGTGTGTGTTGTGTGTAGCTAAGCTGTTCTGTTCTCTTGTCTGTTCTTTCACAATCACGAGTCTATGAGCGCACAGTGACGTCTGATGTGTAGGAAATATGTGTAGTGGGTTCCTCTACACACACAGAGCAGCTCCCAGCAGCCCCGCAGTTCAGCAAAAACAGTGAATCATAACTGAACTCTAAGTGAACTCGAACTGTAAAGTTATATACGACTAAAGTTTCAGTAACTACACTGCTGCCGATCTTTAATACCAGCTACCGGACTGTGTTTCTGATACAGTTTCAATAACTACACCGCTGATCTTTAATACCGGCTACCGGACTGTGTTTCTGATACAGTTTCAGTAACTACACTGCTGCTGATCTTTAATACCAGCTACCGGACTGTGTTTCTGATACAGTTTCAGTAACTACACTGATACTGATCTTTAATACCGGCTACCGGACTGTGTTTCTGATACAGTTTCAGTAACTACACTGTTACTGATCTTTAATACCGGCTACCGGACTTTGTTTCTGATACAGTTTCAGTAACTACACTGCTGCTGATCTTTAATACCGGCTACCGTACTGTGTTTCTGATACAGTTTCAGTAACTATACTGCTGCTGATCTTTAATACCGGCTACCGGATCTTTACCTGATCTTTAATCATACATGTGCGTGTACGGTCATATATCAGACATCTTTGTATGGGTACCATATTGATAAGGCACGTGATCACCGATTGGATGTTAGGTAAGAAACAGTTTCTGGTCTGTTGCATGTTCAGTCAGCCCCCCGCAGCACTGGGGTTCTACGCTGGAGAAATGACACAAACGTGATTTCCGATTGGCTGTGTCTGCCTCGGTCTGCGGAGCAGCACTTCTTGCTGTAATTTCCTTTCATTGATTTAAAGGGTCTGTGCACATCGACTAGAATTAAACAACAGCAAATTCCTAATCCCTCGCATCCCTCCAGGGGAAGGCTTAGACCTCTCTCACACATACCACCTCTACCACAGTGCGACTGCCACGGCTTGCACGGGAGAGTGGCACAGCGGTGAACTTCCCCCCCACCCCTACAACACATTATCTCCCATTATCCAACAGCGCTGGGGCGTCGTGGGGTGGGTTAAAGTGTATTCTGTCGCAGATCACTGATCACCTGTTAACATGTCATTGTAAAGTAATACAAAGGATTAGTATTTTAAAGTCATGTAATCGAATTACTTTCAGTTACTTAACAGTTCTGAGTGTCTACACCGAACAACTTCATCTCCAAACACCTTTTATAGAGTTAAACAAGTCAATGTTAGGGTTCTGCGCACTCGTCTTCCTAGAAGCCATTGTTTGAAGAACCCTTCATCGTTTATGTTGGGTATGTTATTAGTGTTATTAGGAAGGAGCTGAATTTGCACCTGCACCCCAACCCCACATTAACCAACACCAATCGCACCCAACGCTGTTCCTAATCCATCCCCACATTTCATCCTCACCCCACTTCCACATTACCCAACACCACCCCCACCCCAGCTCCAAATTACTCAAACCTGTCTCAACCTCATCCCCATAGAACCCATCACCCTTCCCACCCCTACCCCACATGAACCAGCCCCACACCAACCCCATGTTACCCAACACTGTCCCCACCCAACTTCACTTATTACCCCAAACCATCACCCCACATTAAAAACAACATACCCTTCTCAGCTGCACATTACCCAATCACACCATCACAGCCACATCATCCACACCACAGCTGCATATACCCAACACCACCCCCACCTCATCCCCACATTACCCAACACTGTCCCCACCCCAACTCCACATTACCCAACACCACCCCCACCTCATCCCCACATTACCCAACACTGTCCCCACCCCAACTCCACATTACCCAACACCACCCCCACCTCATCCCCACATTACCCAACACTGTCCCCACCCCAACTCCACATTACCCAACACCACCCCCACCTCATCCCCACATTACCCAACACCATCCCCACCCAACTTCACTTATTACCCCAAACCGTCACCCCACATTAAAAACATCATACCCTCCTCATCTCCACATTACCCAACTCTCCACTCTCTAAATCCGCTCTAACCTGTTACCATGGGCACCAAATTGAAAAGCAAGACATTCCACATTACTCATAGCATGCACAGATAGTGTGTGAAAAACAGGCATTATACAGCAGAAATGGTGCTCATGTAGGCCTGAGCGCTATTGCTGTGCTAATTCACTTTAATACGAGTAAACGTCCTACAGTAAAAAGAGCTTTCATCATTGAGATCACACTTATATCAGTTCTTATTTCTGCACTTATATAAGTTCTTATTTCTGCACTTATATGAGTTCTTATTTCTGCATTGTGCACCTCGTGTCTGGCATCGCACTACGGGTGCAACGATTAATCATAATAGTCAACTAAAACTGATCACCAAATGAGTTGGTAACCATTATAATGACTGATTAGTTGGTGACATCACTGCAATACTATATCAAATAATCAAATGATCCAATATTTCATATTTGTGAGGGCAAAAGTATAAACCTTTAGGATCCACAGATCCTTTGAAGGTAAAATTAGAGGCAGGTGTTTTCAATCAATGGGAGACAATCAGGTGTGAGTTGGTGTGTCTTGAGAACAGGGATCTATCAGCGTCTGATCTGGTAGATCCACATGTTTGTGGAACACAGGAGCTCAGAACAAAGGAGATTATTACCTTCCTCAGGAGTGCGCTTTGCTCTGCATTCCAGCCTAAAAACCCTACCCCACCTGAAACATGGTGGTGGTAGTATCATGGTTTGGGCCTATTTTGCTGCATCTGGGCCAGGATGGCTTGCCATCATTGATGGAACAATCAATTATACCAGCAAATTCTAAAGGAAAATGTCTGGACGTCTGTCTGTGATCTTAAGGAAATGGGGGTCTTACGAAAAGACAAGGACACAAGTGGTTCTACCAAAGAACATTTAAAGAAGAATAGAGTTAATGTTCTGGACAGGTCCAGTCAGAGTCCTGATCTTAATCCAGTAGAGATGTTGTGAAGGAGCTGAAGCAGCAGTTGATGGAGGAAACCACCAACATCACAGAGCTGAAGCTGGTTTGTGAAGGAATGAACTCAGATTAGTGAAGGACTGATCAACCGTTACGGAAACGTTTAGATACAGTTATTGCTGCACAAGAGGAGACATTAACCCTCACAGATATGAAACACTGATCATCTTCATCAGTAAATCCATGAATAATATTTCTACCTTAAAAATGACGTTAAATATTTAGAAATAAAATGTGAAGTGAAGTAAAAAGAGGAGCAGGAGGAGTTTCTCAGATTCAGACAGTTCGGGGAATTAAAGCTGCGCTACAGAGGAACTTTTCTATATCCTTCGAGTCTCGTGGGCCTTGCTCCCGTGAACCGATGCTCATCCTACCCTTTAGTTTCTGATATGAAATTCCTCACGTCCTCTCGCCACCTGGGAGAGGATAAAAATTCGATGATTGGAGGAGCAGTAACGTGAGGGGAAATGAAACCTGATATCCCCCATCTGGACCAGAAGGATGTTGTGAAACAGGGCTGCTTCAATTTGGAGTCTAGATTAGCCCCTCGCCTGTCCCTGCCCACCACACAATTTCACACAGGATTACTCTTAATGGTGACTCTAACCACACACACACACACACACACACACACACACACACACACAAGAACATTTTTCTCTGGCCGCTTAATGCTCTTACTGTTAAAGTAAAAGTACGTGCGGAGTCACCAGTGACCCATTTCCTGACATTATGATCAATTAGAAGACTTATCCAGCCAAAGGCCTTCAGTCCACACTTCATCCCCTAGAGCACTTTTATAATCCAAGATAAAACTCTTCCTCTCTCTTTCTGTCCTTCTTCCTCCTGCCTTTGACATTTTCTTCAATCCCTCCCGGTGGACGTCATGGTACAACCTCCCTCTGGCCAACCCAGCGGTACGAATTCCATTCTGAGGTGATTTAATGCTTTTATTGCTTTATATTTCTGGACATTTCAAGTTTAAAATACACAGAAGAAATCAATGTGGAGAACAACAGGACATCTTCCCAAAGTATACTTTACACACTCTATAAGAATATTAATAACTCTAAATGTAGGTATTGTGATATACACTGAGGGGGAGGAGCTACAGTCTCTCATTAGGGTGAATATTAATAACTCTAAATGTAGGTTGTTGTGAGTGTAAGTACACTCTCGTACAGTCTGAAAGTGCTCTGAAATGGAAGATCTGTTTCCGTAACGAAAAGCAGGGAAAACAGTTTAAGATTGAAACGGTCTTTGGTGGATTATTTCCATTTCTCAGATCAAGGGCTCTGAACGCTGAGACGTGGCGGTCAGTCTCATTGTCTATGACGGTGAAAGTGCAGAATGAATATTAATGTGTTTATTTATGAGGGTGCACACGCAGTATAAATGTAAACATCACTGGTGTGAGCTCAAAGGAGGAGAGGGAGGTAGTCTATCCTGAATTATGAACCATTTTCAGGCCTGGTTATTACAATCGAACGGCCTGCGGCTGCACTTTTACATCGGTCAGCAGCTGCAGCAGAAAGCCTGACCAGACCCAAGCCCAGAGTGAGAGCGATGTGTGTGTGTGTGTGTGTGTGAGAGAATGTGTATTCACGGGTACCTTTCACTTGTACCACTCACCCTCTACTCTCACTGTCCATCCTATCTGCTCCTCTGACCACACAGGAGCTCTTTGTGGTTCTATAATTCAGACTGTAGGTCATCGGTTTCTCTGCAGACTATATTCTCCTCCTTTCACCCTGATCTTCAATGATCAGGACCCCACAGGACCACCACAGAGCAGATATTATGTGGGTGGTGGGTCATTCTCAGCACTGCAGTCACACTGACATGGTGGCGGTGTGTTGCCAAGTGGTTGCTCTGGTGTACCGTGTGGTTGGTTGGCTGTTACTGGCGTATTTGTGTCAATCGCACACTGTTTTGCAATGTGAAAAACATACAACTACCACAAAGAAAGTAGATAATAAAGTAGTTATCAGCTGATGTTCATCTTGTCAGAGATCCTGTTCTCCAGTCCGATTTAAACCCAGGTAGATCTGCCCACCCTGGACTGAAGGTCATCCGTCATGTTGTAAATAGAGCAGCCATTACATTTAAATAGGCTCTCATTAAACTTCATTATACTCATAAATATCCAAAAGCCAGCCACTGCGACCTCAGCTCGGAGAACCCCACTGTGACATCATTAGGTAAATTATAGTGGTGATGCCTGCAGTGCTGAGAACGCAGTGAATAGAAGAAATGGACAATAGGCCGTTGCCACGGATACAAACCCTAGCTGTGACATCATAAGCCAGGCTTATGGGCAGCGGTGAGAATAAAGCATGCTGGGGGGTTGAGGTGCGAACAGGCGGGGATGTTTGTTGGGGACGCTGACCTGGGATGATGGTGTGCGATAGGAACGTCAGAGTTGTTGTTATTTCTGCAGTGAAACAGTCCATCCAGAGTCCGTTTCAGTGGAGGAAATAACCCCTGCTGCCTGAGTTTGGTCAGATAAGCCTGAACACCTAAACAGAAACTGCCTCAGAGTCAATCAGCAGGATGGACAGGTGACATATTTCCTGTCCTCTGTAGAGGTCACAGTGAAACTAGTGCTTCTCAAGACTTTCTCAAGAAATTTGTGTTTAAAGTAACCGTATCGGTTACTGATTTAGTGAGTAATTCATAGTGGAAATGTCATGATTCACATCAGATACTGAATAATCCTTAGTAGATGATTAAGAATTCATAGTGGCTATGGAATTAATCCATAATGGATACTGAGTCATTCACAGTAGATACTGAGTCCTTCGTAGTGGATACAGAATAATTCATGGTGGATACTGAGCAGTTTATAGTGGATACAGAATAATTCATGGTGGATACTGAGCAGTTTATAGTGGATACTGCATAATTCATGGTGGCTACTAAGAACATCATAGTGGATATTGAGTAATTCATAGTGGAAATGTCATGATTCACATCAGATACTGAATAATCCTTAGTAGATGATTAAGAATTCATAGTGGATACAGAATAATTCATAATGGATACTGAGTCATTCATAGGAGATACTAAATAATTCATGGTGGATACAGACCAATTCATAGTGGGTGTTGAGTCCTTCATAGTGGATACAGAATAATTCATGGTGGATACTGAGCAGTTTATAGTGGATACTGCATAATTCATGGTGGCTACTAAGAACATCATAGTGGATATTGAGTAATTCATAGTGGATACTGGAGTGGATGGGGGTTGAACTAAGTGATGGTAGAAGCTTCCCTGTGGGAGCTAATGCTCGACCTGGAGCTGGTGGCAGCATCAGCAGGGTGTTTGTTACATTGTGTTCTATCCTGTCTCTGTGATTACGTCTGGAGACGAGGGTTTCCAGCTAAAGGAGCTTTAGCAGATGTTAATTATGAGCCTGGCACAGTGAAGGCTCCGAGGAGCGTCTCTGAAGACGATCAGAAGGTTCTGTGTGAGGCACTGACGTCCTCCTGAACAACGTCACCAGGGATTCTCTCCTCAAAATCCTGTTTACTGCAGAACAGCGGCTGCTCGGTGGTGGGGAATAGACCGCTCTGAAGATCCACTGCTGAGAAATCGATGCCCAGTACTGAGCAGACAGCCTGGGATTGGTTTTGTACGGCAGTGATGGCACACTGGACCTGCGCTCCCACGGTCAATAACACACAGCTCTAACCAACAAGACTTCAGATCCATCAGAATTCAGACATTAGACACAATAATACAGAAAGGATACAAATCCTAATTACATGTACTAGATAGTTGCGTTCAGGTCAGACGTTGGGTAGATTCGCTCGACTGAACCCAGCGGTGTACATCACGCTGTAGTTTCTTTTAACATCTAAGCAGGACAGAAGGGACACCTTTTACTTCCTTTAAGGTGGACATTTAGTATTTATGCTTTTTTATTTTCTACACTTCTAATCTTTTTACCATAAAAACACTATGAAATTCTTATTGTATCAGTGGGGGTTTGAGGACAATGTAAGATTGTCTGTGAGATAAGATTATCCTTTATTAGTCTTACAGTGTTGAATTTCACATTATTACAAACGGAGAGCAAGCACGTGACCCTCTGAGGAGGGGATTGGGTCACCCATGGCCCTCTGGGTAGTGTAGTCCGGGTACGTGACAGCTAAACGAATTCTGCTCCTCTGGAGTGAGGAAAGCGATGGTAGATGGTTATAGAAAACATCTAACTGACATCATTTCAGCCAAAGGAGGAGATACCAGCTATTAGGGCACAGGGGGTGCTAACGTTTCCCTCACAAGAAAATGCATTTCTATTAATTATGTTTAACAAATTATGTTTAAATGACGTTTCTTCAGTTGTATGTGTTTAGTTGTATCACCTCCATCTCTCAGGGTAGTTACAATGAAGATCAAATGTCCATGTGTTTAAATACAAGAGCATCTCAAAATACATATTTAATATTACATTAAAAGTGATATATTTAAAGCTTTTCAGTAATTTGTTTACTGATTTGTAATTTGAGCTATAAGCCAAACTGATCAACAGTATATAAAATATAAATATAAAGAATAAAATATAAAAACTTGTATGAAAATTAAACTGACCAGGAACCCAAGAGATACCAAACGGAGGGTCCATATGTGACAGTGCGTAAAACAAACAATGACAGACAAAGAGAAACTGGACCAAAGATACACAGATACGGTCTAGACACACCTGGAGACGATAATGAGAGGGCAGGGCTACAAAGGAGGCACAGGTGGGAAAACTGATGAAGAGGCAGGGCAAAGGCTGAGACAAGAAACTGAACACAGCAAAGCCGTGTGCTGAGAACCACACGGGAAACAAACCAACGCAGGAAAACAGAGACAGGCAGGAACACGAGGAACCAGACAGAGCGTGACAGTAATGTGAGACTGTTTCTGCAGCTCATTTTACAGCATGGTTCATCTAACCTGGGGGTATGACAGTGGTCTGTTTCAGTGCAGATAAAATCTGCTGGACGCTTTGGTTTGCAGGAGTCTGGTGTCCATCTGATCAGCCCTAAACACACACACACCTCGTCTCAGTGCTCTCAGCATCCTGACTGTGTGTCCTGTCCTTCAAGGCTGGTAATTAGATCAGATTTCAGTCTAATTACAGGAGGTAGATGCTCACATGCCAAATTCATAAAACACCATACAGATACAGTCAACAGCAGGTCTCCAACACAGCGGAGATGCACACGGGGACAAATTTAATAAATCAATAAGTAATAAAAAAGTCTAATTAGACAGGATCCAAAAACGCTGATCCAGAAAACACATCACTGAGTGTGATGATGAAGACGCGCACTCAGTTCTGTACGCTTTGATAAGCTTATTAACTTTCACAACCCAAGATCTCCACCTCACGCGCAGTTACATGCTGCTATTCTAGGCTCCATAACTCAGGATCAGGATGATACACATACCATCATCGGGTGATGAATTATCAGAGAGTAATTCCACTCGGAAAACTGCTAAAATTAACTTCCAACTGAATTAAATCCCAGTTTAAATGCCAAAGGAGCTTCCAGCGGCACAGTGAACGTTCAGGGTGTAATTTGGAGGCTGCAGTCGTCATTAAAAGTGCTTGTTATACTGGTTTGTTTAATAAGTTCATAAATATTGGTCATAATTCTAATTTGTAATTTGAGCTCACTGGACTTAAGTGGACTTAGGTCAATAACTTTGGAAGAAGGACCACATCTCAGCCCTATATATACCCTCTGCTTCTCATGTTCCACCTCCTCCATTCTTCATCACCTCAGCTACCAGTGGGGGCTTCGGCTTCAGGCATCTACAACTCAACCCAATAACCTTCTGTCTTTGCGTCCCCATTCAGACGTCCGGTAAGGGTCCATATGCAGAAGACAATGGAAAAATCAGGCACGTTCTAAAACTTTGACATTGCAGTCTCTACGTACACCTAAAGTGTTACAGCGTCTGCTGTTCCAGGCTTTCAGGAGTGGCTGAAAGCAACCTTTTGAGGTCCGTATAATTACTGCCGGAGCTCAAGGTTTCGGCTGACATTTAACACAGGCTGCAAAACACAGGCCTAATTGTTGCGCCTGAAAAGAACGTGAAGGCTCCTTTCCTATCACCCCACTGATTCCCGTGTCCTCATATTAAATACTCGCTTTATAACACCCTTAAATCTGCGTGGGTGAAAATCAGTCCTCCTTTTTGAAGTATAGTTGCTGACTGAACGTCTGTATTTAGCTCATTAGAACCCAACATAACATTCAATTATAATATACAATATAACGGACACTGATGTTCCAAAAGTCACGGGACACGAACTAGTGCCGTGAAAGCCGCTCTACCCCCGTGAACTTGATGTGGAATCGATTCCAAGATTTGGATGTTGAGCTGAATGAGCTGAAGTGCTGAAGTGTTGAGCTGAAGTGCTCCGCTGCCTGACCAGTCAGTCCTGGAGGGGGTGAGGGTGTTGTCCAGGATAGTGGTCAGTTCGTTGAGAGACCTCTTCTCCACCGCCGC
>CM067509.1:6850787-6865787 GCA_034509495.1 Acestrorhynchus altus | reverse complement strand
CGCTTCGTGACTCACTCGTTCCACAGCGTGTTCTCCACTAACACACTCCAGCTTAGTGCATTAGAGAAGAGGAATAATGGCCAGAGTCGTTTCTGAGGAACACCGGCGTTCTTCTCACCATCTGATGTAGGAATGAGGAGTGAGCAGTGGAAGAAGCCTGGGTTTGTGATGGTGGTATTGTCAGGATGGATTTACACTGTAAAGTGTAAAGTTCTAGACGTTTTTATATTTTCTACTAATTTGGATTCATTGTGTGATTAATTATCAGTATCATGTTTACTGTTCTGTCCACGTGAACATGATCAACCTGCATACCGTTCACTCTCTTTCAGAACCAGGATACTTTATTAATCCCAGAGATCAATATGAAAGAATAAACTCTGTTCTTCACTCTCTTCTCCACTGTTTCACTCTCTTCTCCATTGTTTCACTCTCTTCTCCATTGTTTCACTCTCTTCTCCATTAACTCTCTTATCCATTGTTTCACTCTCTTCTCCATTGTTTCACTCTCTTCTCCATTAACTCTTTTATCCATTGTTTCACTCTCTTCTCCATTGTGTCACTCTCTTCTCCATTGTTTCACTCTCTTCTTCCCTGTTTCACTCTCTTCTTCATTGTTTCACTCTTCTTCATTGTTTCACTCTCTTCTCCACTGTTTCACTCTCTTCTCCATTGTTTCACTCTCTTCTCCACTGTTTCACTCTCTTCTCCATTGTTTCACTCTATTCCTCTCTGCTCTCCACCCTGTTTTTGAGTGTTTAACTCAGGCTTTTAAAACTTTTTAAGCTCTTAAATCAACAGTTTTATCAGACAATCATAGCAGTAGATTTAAAAAATGAGAGCCAGGTTGAGCTGCCTGATGGACCTGCAGGGTCACTGACACTTGCTGATAATCATCCCTGCAAAATACAAGCCTGTCTTGTTTGCTTCAGAGACTTTCCACCTTCATTACAGCAGAATCACAATCCGTGTAATTACCCTGCACTCGGAGGCTTTCTTGGCCGACTCGGAGCGGGATGCAGCTGTAGAGGACACTCAGGATGCACAGCAGACGCATGTTGACATTAGACAAGTCAGGGGAGAATCACTGAGTACAGCTGTCTATACAGGCTGTAATTTGTGGAGAGTGCAGTACATTGTGTTCTGGGGGGCTAAAGGATTCAGTAATTACACTCAACTCCTGCTCTGGGGTGTAATTTATACAGACAGATAAAGAGAAGGGATTCTACCTCCAGTCAGCAAATTTAACAACCGTTATTTTACCGAATGTATGAATCTCACATTTGTGCCCACACGTCATTTTTTTTCATCCCAATTTGGAAATGTCAATTACTCAACCCCTTATCACGCTCCCGACACGCCCCAACAAGCACATGTCTCCTTCGGTACACGTGAAGCCAGACCCCGTCTCTTTTCCATCCCCAGCTCCAATACAATGGCTAACGGATGCCTGTGCTGCCCAGCCTTGAGTATAAGTGGGGAGAGAGAGCGCCATCTACCTACTGGAGCAGGGCCAGTTATGCTCTCTCGGACTCCGGCTGCCAATGGCAAGCTACATGACCAAGGATTCGAACCTGCAATCTTCAGATCACAGTGGAATCGTATAAGACTGCGTATGTCATTTTGCATATGCATATGCCATCAGGCCATCAGCATATGATACTGTCAGAGGAGACTGCATTTGACTCGACTGGTCAAGAACTTTGCATTTTTATGCTCTGAGAAACTCTACGGCCGCTGTTTGCAGGGTGTTCGGGATCATGGTCCTGCTGCACAGTTAAATGCCATTCAGAGAGCTCTGGAAGGCTGTCTGGATCTGAGCAGTGAAGAGGTGTCTGTTCACGTCAGAAATCATCCTGCAGCTGTCGTCAGTGCTCACATCTCCAATAAAGATGCGTTAGACACAATACAAGCCCGAGGTGCTATTTCCAGCGTTTCCTCACATAATCGCCTGAGGAGCTAAAAATAACTGTAGGCAGTCAATGAGAGAAAAAGATGGACCCAGGAGGGACACGGTTAACGTGTTGCATGATGGTAGAGTGGTATTCCGGGTGACACACAGTTCACACACTGGAATCCTTTATTATCTGGGTCCCAGTGCACCTGTCCAGGGGTGGATATATAAGACAGCAAGTGTCTTAAATAACAGCTCATTAAAAAACCCCTTCAGCGTCTCATGTTACCTACATGAAAGTTGACCCTTTTGGCTCCATGTCTAATACCATGTGTGGACTAGAGGGGTATAAAGCCCCCCAGCATTGGGCTGTGGAGCAGTGGAACTGGGTTCTCTGGGATGATGGAGCTCCGTCCTGTACTTTTAGGATGAGTTGGGGGTGAGGTGTATTGTCACTGAATAGAAGGCCAGTACAGACAGTTACTCCAACAAAACAGGATGAACTGTTTTAATATCCTTGATTTCAGGAGAAATGAATGAGCAGGTGTCCCAGTACTTTTGTCCATGTGGTGTATTTTCTCTGTATTAAATGGTGACAGAAATAAATCAGCCAATTTTAATAAAACACTAAAGGATCTATTCTAAGCTTTACATTACATCCCTAAACGGCTCTACTGTTGTTAGTCTAGTTCTTGTACCCTCAGTACTCCAGACCAGTCTACACCACTTAGTGGCTGTTCCTGCTCCTCTGGGTGTTTGTATCTGGAGAACCGACTTCTAAAGAGGGAGAAAGGCTTCCAAGAAGTACCACGAGCCAAGGCCAGCGGCGATGTGAGATCAGTAAGTACACACAGTCTGGCAGCTCCGCTTAGCAACAGGCTGTATTCAAAGCCTTCCACACTGAACCCACAGTGGAACTCACAAACTCACTGTGTGTGTGTGTGTGTGTGTGTGTGTGTGTGTGTGTGTGTGGAGGCACCGTGGACGGCACCAAAATCCAGAAGGTCCGGTGTGATGGTGTGGGTGCAGTTTTGTACGATGTCAGATCACCTTTGATCTTCATTACAGACACTTTAACAGACCAACGTTACATTAATGAGGTTCTGCAACCAGTGGTTCCACCTTTTCTGAACACACACCGGTGCTCCATTCCAACAGGACGGTGCTCGTCCACACACTGCTGCCGTCTCAAGATCTCGTCTTGAAGACACAGATACTACGCCGTGGTCGGTCTCGTCTCCAGACCTGTCCCTGATTGAAAACGTGTGGGACGCTATTGGACGCTCTATCAACACTCCACCCCTACCACACCATCTGCAGAACTGAGTGAGAACATTCAAGCTGCAAGAGATGGATCATCACAGGACACCATTAGGAACCTCTACACCTCCATGCAGAGACGTCTGGCGTGTTGCGTTAAACCCAACGCCGTACTGAGAGACACCACTTCTGTATGAGTAGATCAATAAATATTGATCAGATCAGACGACAGATATCATCAGTTATTGATCCTGATCACCTTTATGTTCCTTCTCAACATAATTTGGGGGAAGCTGTTGTTAATGAAGAGTTTAGTATGTGTGTGATACGTAAAATCACACAATTATGCAGACATTATAGAAAATCAATAGAATTCCCCCTGAAGACCTCTCATATAATACGCTGTATTGTTTTGTAGTTCAGTCATTGTGACATACCGCTGAAATAATGGAGAACAACAATGACTCATTAATCATATCAATCAGGTTTATTTATCTAAACAGGCGAGCGCTCCACAGAAAATAATGCCCGCACGTGTTCGCTGGTATCTCCTCCCAGCACCGCGCTCCGTCTCTGTGGCTGTCTGTCACAATACAAAGCACTTTCATTTGCAAGCCTGTCATTGTTTTACTGTAAGGCTTTTAAAATTTCACGAAACCAATTAACCTTCTAATCCAAATGCAAAAAAGCTTCGATTCTGCTGTTTAATCAGCTCCGATTCATTAACAGCCTGACTGCTCGGCGCTGCTGTTGATATTTGTTTTTAATGTGTAAAGAGCATGATCTAACAAAGCCGATACAAGATCATAAAGAGATTTCATTTCAAGTTATATTGGAACATCACGAAGACGCCTGTAAGCAGGGTTAAGTTTTCTAAGTTTGATTGAAGTAAAAATGGAGTAAAAGTCAGGAATTCAACACCCAGAGCCTGGTACCAACTGTTAAGCTTGGTGGTGGCAGTATCATGCTCTGGTGCTGTATTCAGACCCACTGTGCTCTAACAGCTGTTTCTCCTGCTTCTTCAGAAATAATGTCAGTGAGATGTTTCTAGAACCGTCTACTGTCTCTGACATCGACTGAAGAACGACGTTCCCACTCCTCCATGCGGAATTCTTTCAGCTCTGTGATGGTTCAGCGTCAGTCTTTGTACAGACGCTCTTCCGTTCTCCTCAAACCCCCTCTGATACAATAAAGATCTCATAGTGGTTTCTATGATGGAGAGATCTCCACACCCTGCTGCAGCAGAGCAGCTCCAAACCATCACACTCCCACCACCATGTTCACAGCTGCTATGAGCTTCTTGTGTTGAATTACTGTGTTTGGTTTGATCCAAACTTGTCTTCTGTTTCTGTGTCCAAATAATTCAGCTTTGGATTCATCTGTCCAAAGCAAATTGTTCCAGAAGTCCAGCTCTATGTCTAGACGTTCTCTGGAGAACTTTAGTCTTCCGATGTTTTTTTTTCACAGTAAGAGTTTCCTCCTTAAACTCCTCCCATGAAGATCAAACTGGTTTGGTCTCTTTCTGATGGTAGAAGCTGCACTTTGATATCAGCTTTAGCGAGAGCTTCCTGTAGGACCATGATGGACATTTTAGAATTGATGGATCTTCTCTACACAGCTTGTGGTTCTGCTCTTGGGCTGAACTTGCTAGGACGGTCTGATGTGGCCATGTGGCAAGTTGTTTGAAATGTTCTCCACTTCTAATTGTTCTTTTATAAATCCCTTCTCAGACTCATCAGCATCTACAAACCTCTTTCTGAAGACCTCAGAGAGCTCTCTGGATCTTGCCATGGTGATGCCACTCAGCAATCAAGAGCAAACCACACTAATGTCTGAGATTTAAATAAGGCTGACTTTCTCATATGATGGCATATAACCTGATGTTCATCATGCTGTCCATAAAATGAATGGGTCTCACGTTGATAGCTTCTGAAACGAAAGAGCACAATAAAAGGTTAATCAATAAAGCTCTTCACAGCTCGTTTAGTCAGAGGTTTATTACCGACCAGAGAAGCTGCTCTCCTATTTCTCCGTTCAGCACTGCTAATGCCAGGTGTTTTTAGTAACATTGTAGAGTGACCACAGACTTGGATGAGGCTTCATCTGGACACCATGTGCTCCCCACGGCACCAGAGCTGACTGCTGAACAGTCGTTTGAGGACCCTGTTGTTTTGGACTGACTTCCAGCACCTTGGCCAGAGCGAGTGCCTGGACCCACTCTGTTCGACTCATCTCTTGTAAAGAGTGCCAGGCTCGCTGGCATCCAACTAAAGAACGGTTCTGCGACTCACTGGACTGTCTGTCAGCTCCAACCCGTGGCTTCCGTTTTGAGATTGAATTTGAATGCCGGCTGTGCTTCTATAGCGACTGAAATTTGCACCAGACTGGGACAACAGAATCAGCAGGTAGCTCAACGTTTCTGATTTGTATAGAATAATAACAGCTGACAACTACGAGGGTACCAACACCGAGCAGAGCTGGGCTGCGGAGGAAGTGGGGGTATATCAGCTCCGCTGCACTGCTCACAAAGTGAAGAATCAGAAAGAGCATAATAAATCAGCACTGATGGTCTTGATTTATTACAGGAACATGTTCTGTACTTACAGCTGCCTTCGTAAAAAAGCTGCAGAGCACGCAGAAACCCACAGAAACCCCCGTCCACGTGAACACCAAAGCCCTCCGCTCACTCCTTGCATAGCAAAGTTTGTGAGAGTTGGCTCAGAGTGGCTCCGTAGTCTAATGTGATCTGAGGGTTCAGGTTCGAGTCCCAGGTCATGTTGCTTGCCATTGGCAGGGTAAAGTTGGCCCTGCTCCATCTGGGTGGGTAGATGAGTAGATGGTGCTCTCTCCCCTCATAAAGCTCAGTCCCTTTGTGTTGGAGGGCACCTGGTGCTTTCTTCTGAGCCAAACAAAATCGGTCGGATGAAGTGCTTTATGATGACAGAACAGCAGAACAGAGGGATACGGTTGCCGTCAGCTTCTCCACTCCACCTTTACACAGAACGTGTTTGTAATCTCAGCGCCAACTCACGCAGATACCTCCAAACCGTACATACTGTCATGACACTCCCCTTTTCTAAACCAGCCTTAGTCACTTACCGTCTTCATCTTGGAGTTCTCCCAAGTACCACGTGAGTGACATAGCGAGCAAAGCCACCAGTGGTTGTTCGTTTTCTCCGAAATTACATCACATTGCTCATCAAAGCCTTCCGTGTTCAAAGCCTTCTCCTCGTTCTTCAATGGTCAGGACCCCACTGGACCACCACAGAGCAGTTATTATGTGGGTGGTGGGTCTGGGCCGGTGTTAGTTAGTTAGTGTTGGCTTGTTCTGGTGCACCACATGCACACCTGACCCACGGAACCAGCATGTTGAACGTTATGAATGTAACATCTCTGCAGAGGTGACATAAATAAACAGATGAAGGTGGGCATGTGTGCCATTTCAGGGACCGTCAATCACCAATGTAGCTAAATCTGATCCGAGTAAAAACTCAGAACTGAGCAGTGAGGCGTGTAATGTGAACATAGCCGGTGTCTGACATACCCTGTTCTGTTCGGTTCTCCTATCTCTCCGTCTGAAAGTGAGGATGGGGGCTGGGTCTTCTATCTACCACAGAAGCCACATGAACTCCATTCTAAATGTCTTGTTTTACATATTCAGGTCTGGAAGATATTGCGTAGAGCAGTGTTTATCAAGCTGGTCCTCAGAGACCACCAGACAGTCCTCACTGCTGTGCTATATTTATCTACATGTTAAACAATAGTGGAACCCTGTTGGGTACAATATAGAACCATTTACCAGAAGGTTCTTTAAATAGTAATCTGGAAGAGATTGTATATGAAGTGTTTAACCAACTGAAGAACAATTTCTGAACTCAAGTTATGTGCTGTCATTGTGGAATCAGCCACAACATTATGACCTTTCACCCTGATATTCAATGATCAGGACCCCACAGGAGCACCACAGAGCAGCTACAGTCAGAGTACACTGCAGTCACACTGACATGGTGGTGGTGTGTTAGTGTGTGTTGCTGGTACGAGTGGATCAGACACAGCAGCATTCTGTCTGTTTAAACACTGTGTCCACTCACTGTCCACTCTATCAGACACTCCTACCGAGTGTCTCCACCTTGTAGATGTAAAGTCAGAGAAAGAAGCTCACCTGTTTCTGCACAGTTTGTGTTGGTCGTCCTCTAGTCCTTCATCAGTGCTCACAGGACGCTGCCCACAGGACGCTGTCGGCTGGACATTTCTCATCGGTGGACTGTTCTCGGTCCAGCAGTGACACTGAGGGGTTTAAACACTCCAGCAGCACTGCTGTGTCTGATCCACTCGTACCAGCAACACACACTAACACACCACCACCATGTCAGTGTGACTGTAGTGCATAGAATGACCAACCACCCACATAATATCTGCTCTGTGGTGGTCCTGTGGGGTCCTGATCATTGAAGATCAGGATGAAAGGAGTTTCAGAACTACAGTGTGCTTTGTTCTAACTCCATGTTCTTCATTAAAACCTTTCTTTTAATTGTCTTTTTTCTCTGAAGTGCAGTTAGAATTGTTGTTGTGTCTGAAAGCTGGATAACAAACTGGCCTTGCCTAAAGCTGCGGAAATCAGTTCGATGCCGCGTTGCCTGTTTATTCGGTTCCTCAGTGGTTAAAGGGTGCGGTTCTATTCGAGGCTGCAGAATAGAAGGCTTACGGTTTACCCTGGAGCTGATTAATATTCACATTAGCATTTTTAAAACTCGTATAACAATCCTTCAGCCTCGGGCTCAGCGTTCATCACAGCGCTCTGAAGCTCAGGGCAGTGCAGCCCCCGGCAGAACTGTTGCCACACGCGTTAACGATTAGTCATGAAGCAAACAAACAGATAAACAAACAGATAAACAAACTGATAATCAAACAGGCACAGTATTGTTGTTTACCAATATGACATTAATAATGCCCCAAAATACCCAAACTCACTGTTTACTGCTCTCTCAGATCAACTTATTCAACAATCGCCTGAACAGTTCACGTTTCTTCAGCATCACAGGAGCCATCAAACAGTTCCAGTCTCTGATACATGGGTTTATCTCGGAGAAGGTGTTTGAGCTCCTGGTTAAATAAGAGCCCTTGGCCATGGAGACTTCTTTCATTTGTGTTCTTGGTTTCTTTACAGCACAAGAAAAAATTTAAATGATATTTTATCAGGACAATAAATCTTACTTTTCCAGACAACTTTATTTCTCAAAGGTCTGTAAATGTATGATTATTTTACTTACTTTAAGAAATCTGACCTTATTTTTTGTGAACTTTCGACTCAATTTCTCAATTTTATGTCTGAAATAAAGGGTTAAAAATAAAACTATAGAGAATAGAGTCTATTTTTCACCATCTTATTAAGAATTTTGAGTTTTATTTGTCACGACGTGGTCTGTGAAAGTGCCTGTAATGAAGTCCTGATCTGGCTGAAGATCTCCTTCACTGCTGTTGTCCAGAGCAAGTTACTGGAATTATCAAGTTATTTCTTCATACGACCATATTTTTTCCTTCACTCCGCCCTTACTGACAAACCGTTCACACTGTATTCGGGCGACTTTATTTATCTACGAGAAGCCTCAGTTGCAGCATATGGAACTACCTCCACCGTGTGTGGAAGCCCTGCTTGCGCTCACTGGGAGTTGTTTACTTTAAATCAGTGATCTATTACAGCCATACGAGGGTATTCTGTGATTTATACACACAACAATAGTGCCTGATTCTTGTGCAAGCCCTTGTGGAATGGAGTACCGTCGTCTTCTGCACCACGAACACACACATCACAGGCTGGAAGACATAGCCAGAGGTGGGCAGCAAAGCTGTGGGAGCCTGGTTGTCACTGCGAATCGAAAACAGGTGGCTGTACTGACATACACTCTACTGCTGACACGCCTACGTACATGCCAAGGCCTCCTGCTGTCCAGAACTGCAGGGAGGCGAAGTCCACGGGCCTTTTGATGCCATTGTAAAGCTGAGAGGACGTGGGCCCAACTGCTAAGACTCACACATCAGTGGTCTCTCAGGCCTGGACAGGGAGTCCTCCTGTCTATCTGCGACAGTCCAGGTGATGTGAGATCGCTCTGACTGGAAATTGTGGTGCCTTTACGGACAGAGGTATTCTGGGCTCTAATGGTGTCCCCATGCTTGTTCAAATGATCTCCAGGATCACTTAGGGGAGCATCTCATTATCTCAAAGGTACTGTGTGAAGAGATCATCTAAAATATTTCCGACTCGATGAGTATCTTATTAGGAGGGGTGTTGAAGTGCCAGGGCTCAGCCCATGAAGGTGGGGGTGTCAGAGGGTGGAGGAGGACATAAATGTGGGTGATAGTTTATTTAAGCAAAACCAACAATTACAGGAGAACTGAACAAAAATGGGCATCAAACCAACTTTATGCACCGTTTACTGACATGAGACACTATGCAAGACCAGACAGAGGTGAGCTGAAACATAGGGACTATAAATACACAGACAAGACACACCCGGGGTACATAACGAGAGGGCGGGGCTACAAAGGAGGTACAAGTGGGAACACTAATGAGTAGGCGGGGCAAAGTCGGAGACAGAAACCAAAGCAGAACAGGGGGACACAACAAAACCAAAAGGCAGATGAGAAACAAGAGCTGTTTATACACAGATTATAAACCTCCAGCTCTTGAACCTTCTGCTTCCTTGTGCTTGTGTTCGCTTTTGAATGTCCTGACATCAAAATTGTGGATATTATGTTCATGGTGATGGAATGATTGGAGCCACAGACACGCTGAGTGGAACTGCTCAGACACATCAGAAGGGAAATGACCGTGTGGGAGTTTCTGCAGACGTGTACAATTACAGGGAAATTATATTTCATTATATAGTCTTTCTTACATATATATACGAGACAGGTATCCTGCACAACCGTTATGCTGATTGTGCACCTGCTTTGCTACAGGCATTGAACTACATGCAGGAATCCTACAGCAATAATACATTTATGATGACACGTATTAACTGGATAAAACTACCGGTGACTTCGAGAGTGAAGCACATGCTTTCACTGTAGTACGGTTTCTGTTCTTTAACGGAGTCAGATTGTGATACGGTACCGTACTTTCACTGTAGTACGGTTTCTGCTCTTTAACGGAGTCAGATTGCGATACGGAACCGTACTTTCACTGTAGTACGGTTTCTGCTCTTTAACGGAGTCAGATTGCGATACGGTACTGTACTTTCACTGTAGTACGGTTTCTGCTCTTTAATTATTCAAGAGCACAAACACTTTGTAAACTCGGAGACACATAACATGAGCTCCTGAACAATAAGTGAAGCACAGTGAGAATTTAATCATTACAGTATCTGTTTACAGAGCAGCACCATTGGATTTTAATTCAGCTGTCAGAAGGTCTGCTGTCGGAACCTCTGCATAATTAGATCTCAGCAGGTCAGTCAATGTTAATGGTGTTTAGTGAATTTATCAGACAAACTATCACGGCTAATGTAGATGTCAAACTGCACTTTAACACCACTTGGGGTGTAACTGGACACGCCTCCCAATTTCACATTTGCTTAAATAACTGTGTGTGTGTGTGTTTGTGTGTGTGTGTGTGTGTCTACTACTATCTTTACAAGAACCACATGTCCTCACAATGGCAACATGAACAATTATGCTATCAGCATTCAGATAATGAGGTTAGGCTTAGGGTAGGTTTAGGTGTAGGTTACTGAAGTTAGGTTTAGGGTTAGGTTTAGGTGTAGGTTACTCAGGTTAGGTTTAGGGTTAGGTTTAGGTGTAGGTTTCTCAGGTTAGGTTTAGGGTTAGGTTTAGGTGTAGGTTACTCGGGTTAGGTTTAGGGTTAGGTTTAGGTGTAGGTTTCTGAGGTTAGGTTTAGGGTTAGGTTTAGGTGTAGGTTACTCAGGTTAGGTGTAGGGTTAGGTTTAGGTGTAGGTTACTCAGGTTAGGTGTAGGTAGGTTACTGAGGTTAGGTTTAGGTTTAGGTTTAGGTGTAGGTTTAGGGTTAGGTTTAGGTGTAGGTTACTGAGGTTAGGTTTAGGGTTAGGTTTAGGTGTAGGTTACTCAGGTTAGGTGTAGGTGTATGAATGTATATTTAGGTGGTTTAGGTGTGACAAACTGGTGTGTGTATAAGGATTGTAGTAATACGGTGAACGTTTGATTGACTGTTTCCATTTAGGTAGATGGGAAGGAAGGTTACCTGACACTTCTGTATCACTCCCTTGGGCAAGCACACCACCCACCCACACACACACACACACACACACACACACACACACACACACACACACACACACAATAAAACGTAAATGATAATACATGCAAATATATTATTAGCAAATTTATAGGGTCAGAGTGCAGGGTCAGCCATGCTCAAGGGCCCAGTGGCCTCTTGATGGACAGAGATATTGAACCCACAATACTGTGATCAATAACGTTCTAACCACTGCCTACATTATTATAGCTCACATTCATAACAAAAACAATAAATTATTTTTAATAAACTGTGTAAAGGACAGCCGTTTGATGGTCACCAGTTTGTGACGGTCAACTAGTGTGCATGGGTGGTTTCAAATCAGAGGGCAAATTTCTGCTTGATGTCCAAATGTTTGTGGACAACCGTTCTAATGAATACATTTCCCCACTGATGACAGATTTGCAAATGCACACAGCTTTTCTAATCCCTGTAGAGACGTACTGCCATTAGAAAAGGACTCTCTGGAGCAGATAAACACACATGAACCGATTGACACCATGTCTAATACCAGACGTGGGCTAGAGGGGTATAAAGCCCCCCAGCATAGAGTCTTTCACCCTCGAAACCGAAGTATAATACAGCCATTGCTAGGCCTGATATGACAAGTACTGACGTATTGTACAGTGTAAGATGATATTATATAGTATAGGTTTTTTTTGGTGAACCTATCATCCATTACATTATTAAAACATCAGGGCTGATGCTCAACCTGCATACAGACTCTGACTGATCAGAGAGAGGGGGCGGGGCTGATGATCAACCTGCATACAGACTCTGACTGATCAGAGAGAGGGGGCAGGGCTGATGATCAACCTGCAGACAGACTCTGACTGATGGTGAAAAATAAAAGTATGTCACTAGTACAAAAACATTCTCTAAACATTCTCGGGATGAAACAGCATGAACAGTGTTATTTCCCAGTTCTCCAAACAGCCTCCTGATAAACCAAAGAGAATAATGATGCAAATATAATCAGCGCAAATACCAAATCAGCTCTGTGTATGTGTGTGTGTGTGTGTGTGTGTGTGTGTGTGTGTGTGTGTGTGTGTGTGTGTGTGTATGTGTGTGTGTGAGTGTGAATGTGTGTGTGTGTTTGTCTGTGTGTGAAAGTGTGTGTATATATATATGTCTGTGTGTGTGTGTGTGTGTGTGTGTGTGTGTGTGTGTGTGTGTGTGTGTGTGTGTGTGTTCATCTTTAGAAAAACATCACAAAGGCAATATTTGCATTACACAGAGAGTTCAGACTGTACCCGAAAACTCCGCTCCCTCTTGGGGCCTTCCAGACCACTGATGATCAGGGCTTGAAAATACACTCATACCACACCAAGAAGGAGATGTTGGAATGGACTGAGGGTTCTATGATATACACTGATCAGCCATAACATTAGGACAATTTTTCTCCTCTCTCTGTCCATCCTATCACGTCCTCTGATCACACGGGAGCTCTTTGTGGTTCTATAATTCCAGACTGTAGTTCATCTGTTTCTCTGCAGACATTATTCTCCTCCTTTCACCCTGATCTTCAATGATCAGGACCCCACAGGACCACCACAGAGCAGATATGATGTGGGTGGTGGGTCATTCTCAGCACTGCAGTCACACTGACATGGTGGTGGTGTGTTAGTGTGTGTTGCTGGTACGAGTGGATCAGACCTTGATTCCTCGCTAAAGATGATGCAGTTCCAGTCTGTAGCAGTGACGACGGTACTGTGACGAGGGGAACTGGGGTTCGATTCCCAGTCTGGGTGACTGGGCTGTGCTACACCTATAAGGTCCTTAGGAAAGATGTCTAACACTATGTGAGGGACGTTGCTCTGAATAAGTGTGTCACAGTGTGCACAGGATTTTACAAAATAAGATACAATTGTACTTTTAAATCTTGAATTTTTAGGACCTCATTCATTCCCGGGTTGATGCTAAAGTACTGCTGAAGAAGTTCTTGTTAAGCCATAGCTCACACCGACAGGAATGACTGCATTCCTGTCATTCTCAGCTTTTACACTCTTTCTATTTTCACTGCGTCCCTGCTGCTGCTCCATCACTCTCGTACTGGATGTGTTATCTCTGCTCTTTTGGTCGGATCGCTGGTTGGAATGCCGTGAAGGTGTTAATTACTCCATACATCTTTTCCAACATGAGTAAATCTTAACCTGCACTAATCTTAGCACACACGTCATCCATAAAACAGCCAGAACCATCGCTCAGGACGGACGCTATATTTGGAGGATGAAGAATAGTGCCTGGAGTGCTAACATTATATTATTTATTGAGGCTCATCCATAAATCATCCGTAAATCATTTACGGCCGCTTTTCATATAGAATGAAGATCCGAACATCTGCACAGTTTCTAAAGGAGGAATGTGGAAAAAGGAGGCAGACGTTTCCAATAAAGTGGCCAGTGAGTGGAAGCACAAGAAATGGTGTTATTGTGGTGCAGCAGTGATATTAGACTACTGTTATCAGTCCTTTCAGTCAAGCTTCTACCATAGAGAGCATATTACAGAGAAGTCAGAGGACAGTCAGTGCAGTCAGTGACCCTGTCGTGGGTCATCATTGGGCCAGTAGCCCAAAATAAAACCAGGCTTTGACTGTTACAGTGGTCTAAAGCATGACCACTGTGATCCGAGGAGGTTTGAATCCTGGGTCATGCTGCTTGCCATTGGCAGCCAGAGTGAAAATTTGATGCTGGTCAGCACAGGCGTCTGTTAGCCATTGCACACTGGCAGTCGGAAAAGAGGCTTTTACGTCACACGTATTAGAGGAAGCCTCACCCTCCTAGTGTTGGGAGCCTCGACTGGCAGAGTGACAATGGGGTTGGGGAATTGGCACTTCCAATTTCAAAAAGTCAGTTTTACCAAATCCATTCAGCCTACAGCACTTTAGCTCCACTCAGCAAGGATGAGCTTTCTTATGAAGCAGATCCTCCAGGTACGAGAGCTGGACTGCTTTGTAGAACGTGTTCATTCATTCAGTGATCTCTGCTGCATGCCTTCATCTCTCTCCTCTTCTCTCCATACTACCTGTAAGACAGCTGCTGGCCTTCTCAGGTGCCAAGCGTTGCCGTGGTTATAAGCCAGGATTGATTGAAAAAGAACAATTTGATTATTGGGTACCCATCTCACTGTCCTCCAACTGAACCTGCTGTTTGCACCTCACCCTCACCATGGCAACGTGGCGCGCTGGCTGAGCAGTGCACGCCATGTCCGCTGGTGGTGATGCTGGCTGAGCTCTGATTGGAGAAGCTTCTTTCAGGAAATGAACCCCATTGTGAATATTGACCGTCCAGCTCAGAGGAAGTGGTATCACCTGCAGATGCAGGAAAATGATTCGGTGTTACATATCTGTGAGGGCAAAAGTGTGTGACCCTTTTGTTTCAGTATCTGATGCCCTTCTGAAGCAATAACTGCAAATAAACATTACCAGTAACTGTTGATCAGTCCTGCACTAATTTGAGTCCATTCCTCTGTACAAACCATCTTCAGCTCTGTTATGTTGGTGGGTTTCCTCCCATGAACTGCTGCTTCAGGTCCTTCACAATGTTTCTACTGGATTAAAGTCCAGACTTTGACA